>CP136061.1:159123610-159388610 GCA_032622095.1 Siphonodentalium dalli | reverse complement strand
AGCCCGCCACTGGCGGCATTCGTCTCATGGCTTTGTTTCAGAAACATGACATTTTTTTAATTTAACCAAATTTCAAGTCGATAGCTCCACCCGTTTCCGAGATCTGGTCTGCGCATGCGCGAAGCTTGCGTCGCACGGGCTCGACGACCCGATAAAATTCGTACCCGGGGCAAGATACATTCACATACCAAGTTTCAAGTCGATAGCTCCACCGGTTTCCGAGATCTCGTCTGCGCATGCGCGAAGCTGGCGTCGCACGGACTCGGCGACCCGATAAAATTTGTATCCGGGGCAAGATACATTCACATAGCAAATTTCAAGTCGATAGCTCCACCCGTTTGCGAGATAACGCATTCTTTGTTTTTCAATGAGTTAATTCATGGTACCCGTCCTCCCCGTCCTAAACTTCAGAGCGGACAGTCAATTAATCCCGTCGTGAAATCCCTCTGCATAATATTTCGAGCTCTTAGATCAATTCTGCCTTTTTAGTTGCATTTCGTCCGCATCCGTATTTCGGACGCATGGGGTCAGTCGTTTAGCCACGTCCATTGGAATCCGCATCGGACGCATGGGGTATCTTTTAGCCACGTCCATTGCAATAAAGAGCGTTAATTGTTAAAACCTCCGTATAAGGTATAGATAAAGAGCGTTATTGCCTTAACCCCCGCCGTGCCTTTGCGGTGATTTGGGAGTGGATAAAGGGTGCTCAGGGCTTCACGAAAACACGACTACGGCGGTGTCGGTGGGATTTTACACTTACATACGAAATTTGATCTCAATCTGTACACGCGTTTTGGATTCTATGAAGTACACACACACGGAAGTCTCAAAATATATAGTATAGACTAGCAGGTTAGCCCGCCACCGGCGGCTTGTCCGAAACATGACATTTTTTTAATTTTTTTTTTTAATTTTTAGCTCCACGCGTTTCAATAAGAAAAAATTGTACCCGGTAGCTCCACCCGTTTCCGAGATCTGGTCTGCGCATGCGCGAAGCGGGCGTCGCACGGGCTCGGCGACCCGATAAAATTTGTACCCGGTGCAAGATACATTCACATAGCAAATTTCAAGTTGATAGCTACACCCGTTTCCGAGATCTCGTCTGCGCATGCGCGAAGCGGGCGTCGCATCTTGGGCTCGGCGACCCGATAAAATTTGTACCCGGTGCAAGATACATTCACATAGCAAATTTCAAGTCGATAGCTCCACCCGTTTCCAAGATCTCGTCTGCGCATGCGCTGCACGGGCGTCGCACGGGCTCGGCGACCCGATAAAATTTGTACCCGGCGCAAGATACATTCACATAGCAAATTCCAAGTCGATAGCTCCACCCGTTTCCGAGATCTCGTCTGCGCATGCGCTGCACGGGCGTCGCACGGGCTCGCCAATACGACAACGACCACCGCCTGGTCAAACTACACACACGTACCAAGTTTCGTCCCGATCGGTCGAGAATCGTAGATTTGTATGAAGTACAACACATAAATATATAAGAGAGATATGTAAATTAGATAGATTGTATCAAAATATATAGGAGATATATGTAAATGATCTACACACCATTACTGGTGTTTGTCAAAGTTTAGTGGGGTATATCAATACTCCTTCACGATCATATCATTGAGGTCCGGAGGGTGTGGGCTATCTCTCGAATACACGGAGTTCTCAAAATATATAGTATAGACTAGCAGGTTAGCCCGCCACTGGCGGCATTCGTCTCATGGCTTTGTTTCAGAAACATGACATTTTTTTAATTTAACCAAATTTCAAGTCGATAGCTCCACCCGTTTCCGAGATCTGGTCTGCGCATGCGCGAAGCTTGCGTCGCACGAGCTCGGCGACCCGATAAAATTCGTACCCGGGGCAAGATACATTCACATACCAAATTTCAAGTCGATAGCTCCACCGGTTTCCGAGATCTCGTCTGCGCATGCGCGAAGCTGGTGTCGCACGGGCTCGGCGACCCGATAAAATTCGTATCCGGGGCAAGATACACTCACATAGCAAATTTCAAGTCGATAGCTCCACCCGTTTGCGAGATAACGCATTCTTTGTTGTTCAATGATTTAATTCATGGTACCCGTCCTCCCCGTCCTAAACTTCAGAGCGGACAGTCAATTAATCCCGTCGTGAAATCCCTCTGCATAATATTTCGAGCTCTTAGATCAATTCTGCCTTTTTAGTTGCATTTCGTCCGCATCCGTATTTCGGACGCATGGGGTCAGTCGTTTAGCCACGTCCATTGGAATCCGCATCGGACGCATGGGGTATCGTTTAGCCGCGTCCATTGTAATAAAGAGCGTTCATTGTTAAAACCTCCGTATAAGGTATAGATAAAGAGCGTTATTGCCTTAACGCCGCCGTGCCTTTGCGGTGATTTGGGAGTGGATAAAGGGTGCTCAGAGCTTGTCGAAAACACGACTACGGCGGTGTCGGTCGGATTTTACACTTACATACGAAATTTGATCTCAATCTGTACACGCGTTTTGGATTCTATGAAGTACACACACACATATATACGAAGTCTCAAAATATATAGTATAGACTAGCCGATGAGCCCGACGTTGTCCGGGCTATTCAAAAACCAGAAATTTCAAGTCGATAGCTCTACCCGTTTCCGAGATCTGGTCTGCGCATGCGCGAAGCTGGCGTCGCACGGGCTCGGCGACCCGATAAAATTCGTATCCGGGGCAAGATACATTCACATAGCAAATTTCAAGTCGATATCTCCACCCGTTTCCGATATCTCGTCTGCGCATGCGCGAAGCTGGTGTCGCACGGGCTCGGCGACCCGATAAAATTCGTATCCGGGGCAAGATACATTCACATAGCAAATTTCAAGTCGATAGCTCCACCCGTTTCCGAGATCTCGTCTGCGCATGCGCGAAGCGGGCGCCGCACGGGCTCGACAATACGACAACGTTCACCGCCTGGTCAAACTACACACACGTACCAAGTTTCGTCCCGATCGGTCGAGAATCGTAGATTTGTATAAATGACAGACAGACAAACAAACAAACAAACAAACATACATACAGACAGAGGTCTTCAAAATATATATGAGACTAGCCGATGAGCCCGACGTTGTCCGGGCTATTCAAAAACCAAATTTCCAAGTCGATAGCTCCACCCGTTTCCGATATCTGGTCTGCGCATGCGCGAAGCTGGCGTCGCACGGGCTCGGCGACCCGATCAAATTCGTATCCGGGACAAGATACATTCACATAGCAAATTTCAAGTCGATAGCTCCACCCGTTTCCGATATCTCGTCTGCGCATGCGCGAAGCTGGCGTCGCACGGGCTCGGCGACCCGATAAAATTCGTATCCGGGGCAAGATACATTCACATAGCAAATTTCAAGTCGATAGCTCCACCCGTTTCCGAGATCTCGTCTGCGCATGCGCGAAGCTGGCGTCGCACGGGCTTGGCGACCCGATAAAATTCGTACTCGGGGCAAGATACATTCACATAGCAAATTTCAAGTCGATAGCTCCACCCGTTTCCGAGATCTCGTCTGCGCATGCGCCGCGCGGGCGTCGCACGGGCTCGCCAATACGACAACGACCACCGCTTGGTCAAACTACACACACGTACCAAGTTTCGTCCCGATCGGGCGAGAATCGTAGATTTGTATTAAGGACAGACAGACAGACAGACAGACAAACAGACAGATGTCTTCAAAATATATATGAGATAGACTAGCATGTTAGACCGCCACTGGCGTGGTTCGTCTCGTGGCTTTGTTCGAAAAAGCTTTTTTAATTTTTTAAACAATTTTTTTTTTTTTTTTCAATTCGTCGAAATCCGCCAGTTTTACCCGATTTGACCTTGAATTGATAATTTTGAAGGTCAAGGTCAGGTCGGGGAAACAATTTAACCCGCCCATGACGCTTCCTGTAGGTAGCAAATTTGAGCTCAATCGGTTCGAGTCTATTAAGGACACACACATATATATATCATTTGTGGGTACCCGTTTCAAGGTGAAGATCACCTAGGACGGAAAAACTGACCCGATCCCAGTTCCTAGGAAGCCCTAGGTACGTAAGAATAACACAACACGCTCATGTCAGGATATCATAAGTATACGTAAGAATCACACAACACGCTCACCGACGCTGACGCCCGTGTACAGATGTAAGAATCACATTACGCACATACGCTCTTTATCAACTATACACTGCGGATAGGAACGCTCTTTAACTATCAACCCGATTAACCCCCGCAGTGCCGTTTGCGGTGATTTTGATGATTGGGAGTGGAGAATGAGTGCTCAGAGCTTCTCCAAAACGACCGCGACGACCATTCCCGTGGGTTTTTACCCTTAGATAGGAAGTTTGAGCTCGATCTGACCAGCCGTGTTCGAGTCTATATATAGAGAACAAATATACACACACACACATAGGCCTATATACGGAAGTCTCAAAATACACACAGACAGACAGACAGACAGACACACAGACACACACACAGATCTTCCAAAATATATAATAGACTAGCAGGTTAGCCCGCCACCGGCGGCTTGTCTGAAACATGACATTTGTTTATATATTTTTTTAATTTTTGGCTCCACGCGTTTCAATAAGAAAAATTTGTACCCGGTAGCTCCACCAGTTTCGAGATCTGGTCTGCGTATGCGCGAAGCTGGCGTCGCACGGGCTCGACGACCCGATAAAATTTGTACCCGCGCAAGATACATTCACATGCCAAATTTCAAGTCGATAGCTCCACCCGTTTCCGAGATCTCGTCTGCGCATGCGCTGCACGGGCGTCGCACGAGCTCGGCGACCATATAAAATTTGTACCCGGCGCAAGATACATTCACATAGCAAATTTCAAGTCGATAGCTCCACCCGTTTCCGAGATCTCGTCTGCGCATGCGCTGCACGGGCGTCGCACGGACTCGGCGACCCGATAAAATTTGTACCCGGCGCAAGATACATTCACATAGCAAATTTCAAATCGATAGCTCCACCCGTTTCCGAGATCTCGTCTGCGCATGCGCTGCACGGGCGTCGCACGGGCTCGCCAATACGACAACGACCACCGCCTGGTCAAACTACACACACGTACCAAGTTTCGTCCCGATCGGTCGAGAATCGTAGATTTGTATGAAGTACAACACACACACAAACATAAATATATAAGAGAGATATGTAAATTAGATAGATTGTATCAAAATATATAGGAGATATATGTAAATGATCTACACACCATTACTTGTGTTTGTCAAAGTTTAGTGGGGTATATCAATACTCATTCACGATCATATCATTGAGGTCCGGAGGGTGTGGGCTATCTCTCGAATACACGGAGTTCTCAAAATATATAGAAGAGATAAGAAGATAAGATGATACTCCAGAGCGCGGAGCTGGATGGATCCAATATGATAACGACTCAGTGATCTCGTTTATACATTATTGTTTATTCCGAAATATAAACGCTGAAAGGGATACCAAATGAACGCCCGTGCTGTAGATTTGAGATACTTGATGCCGAGCTCTTGTTGGCTTTGGTGTAGACTACATGGGGGATCCTTTATAAGTTAAAATTTCTGGTCTACATTCAACTATGAACGGTCGTTTTCGTGTCGGCTCAGGTTGATTAAAACTGTATTGGTGACAGTACACTACAATATACTTTTAGCGAATTAGTGTTTAATTTGGACAGTGGTAATAATATAAGAGTCCAATTCAGCGCAATGATTGGTGTAAATCATTGATACATCAGAGACATGCACTGCTTCAAATGTGCTGGCTTCAATTAGCGCAAACAAATTCTCATTTCTTATAGAAATAGCCATATCAATCAGAATGGCACATTGAGATGTCCCTCAACTCAGATCAAGCTTGATAATTCGATTTTCGCCCACGGATGTCGGGGTTCGAACCCATACCAACCTCGCGTTAAGATTCTTGTCAAGCACAAACAAAGCCTTATGACAGGGGTCCATTATTTATAATATTACTATGTTCATTTAAATATCAAACAAAGTATCTTGAATCTTGACAACAATTCTTGAATTTAAGGATTCAAGCATGAAAGTGTGTGAGCAAACTGGTTAGCCGTTAAAAAAGCCATATATACGTCAACGTGCTCCATTAAAAATTTCTCTTTTGTGTTAATGTGTATATATGTACTAAATATGCATATATGTGCCTATTTCAGAAATAGAATATTGTTTGCACTAAAATGTGTTCACACATCAGCCGCCAATGTTAACTTGCATTACCACGATGACAAATATTAAATCTAAACACGAGCAAGTTTGCCAGTATAGGCCTATATTTTCAACGTCTAATGCGATCACCGGGGGAGACCCGGGCAAAGCGGATCGCCCGGGCAAAGCCGATCACCTTTATTATTTCAATACTATCAAATTATTCCTTATCTATTCGTATTTTAGAATAAGGTCGTTTCGTGTTGGGTTAGTTTTTATACATTTCCACAGAGAACAAGGTATACTAAAATTTTGTAGCCCAGTAGAACATTTTCGTCGACATTTTACGAATTTACCAAATTTATAATTATTGTGCGTTTGCGCATATCTATTGCGCAGGTCGATGATCACAAACTCATCTACCCGAATAAATGTTGTCGGTGCCTTAGGCATGCAATACATGTGTGGAATAAGACAATATGTCAATTTGCTAAATTTGATAGGACACCCGCGTAATGGCCCGGACTGTAAAAAGATGTGCTGTGGGCAAAGCGGATCATTCATAACATTATTAACTTCCGGTAGACATGCGTAGATTAAGTGAATTTGGACAATTTTAGTATGATGGGTCGATAAAACTCATGCCTTGTCTGAGCATGTGCATAATTGAAAAACTTGAACGTTTGAAAAAACACGATTTTAATTATTTGCAATAAATATGTATAATTGTCATAAATAAAACTGAAAAGTATATGATTAGTTGAGTAGTATTGCATTTTCAGAAGGATTCGTTTGCTGATCCGCTTTGCCCGTGTGGTGATCCGATTTACCCGAAGGCCGGGCAAAGCGGATCAAAATTAAAAATCACCATAGCAACCAAACCAATAGATGCATCTGAATGCATCCTACGTCAAATGTTATGCCATCATGATTAGAAACTGACAGTGCTAATATTTCTGGTTGCCCGGTTGCATTTTGTACAAGAAAACCTTACGTGATCCGCTTTGCCCAGGTCTCCCCTTTTTGGAAAGCTGATACTAAGAGTTGGATTATCCAAAAATTTGGGTCCACTGTTGCATTAAAGATGATACGGGCGGCGTTGGCGGTGGGTATGCTGTTAAAATATTCACCTCCGTCAAAAACCGCCATAAACAGAAAGAATAGTAAAATATAGACATTGTTCTTATACCAATCAGAAATATGGCATAAACAGTATGTTATTGTCAATTTGTTTCCCTTTGTTATGTAAACAAAAGCAAAAAAACGTTACGTTACCTGGCTTTTGTTTAGATCCGGATATGGTAAACATAAAGAGCGTTATTACGTGCGCTCGCGCAACAGTATGGCGATCAGTCAGATTCGAAGGTTGGTGTCACCCTACCGATTTCACTCCATGACGTCACCCTTACGCAGTACATGCCGGCGACGTTACGGGCATATAATAGAGTTGACGCCCTTGGCACTGACTTCCGTTACTAGCTCGTTGCTATATAAACAAACCAGCGATGTGGCTTTTGTCGAAAATTGACAGTCAGTACATTCGCCCTGTATACATGTACTTTCAGAAAATACAAAACACCACAACGTTATACCCCACCAATGTCAGTATCTCGATATCATTTGATAAAATTTCTTGACATGAAACCGCGACAGACACGGCGTGAAATACATCGCATTGAGTAAACAATTTCCCATTGTTTCAATTCAACTTCAAGATCGCGGTAAAATCAAAACCGCAATTTGTAAGTGGTAAACATCTGAAAAAGACATCAGGTACATGCAAAAACTAATTGTTGTGCATATTTATTTCTATTTGAGGTGGCAATATTTCATGTTTATCAGTATTTTTAACGATAAGAGTGATGGTAATTGGGGGACTATATTTTATCTAGCGCATTAAATTTAAAATAAAAAGTCGTGAATTGGCTGAGTGTTTTCTATGGCCGCACATTTCGTTGATAATTACGAGCCATTTGTTTGTCTAAATAACATTTTTAAGTTCGAAGAGCATTAGAATGGGGATAACAGTGTGGTGTGATTTCGGAAAGGTAGGCCTACATGGCGAATATATACTGTGGCAAATACCCGTTAATGGGCTCCGGCTCCGCCGTCGCCCATTAACTAAATTTGCCACAGTATATTCGCCATGTACCTTTCCGAAATCACAAAACACCACACTGTTATCCCCTAAATAAAATTATTGAAGATTGTAATTGTCTTTTTTTGCTAACAATAAATTAAATTAAATTAAATAAATTAAGTAAAATACAGTGACATTATTTTTTTAATTATTTTTTATTACATTTTTGCGCACGTTGGCATCTCTCTGAGTGCATTCTAGTTTGTTACTGTTTTCCTGATATGGAAATAATAAAGAGCGTTTGTGTGCGAGTAACCAATAGAATGCGCTGTGTTATGCAAACAGAAGCACAACTTCTGTAACATGAGCAGGCTCTTGTTTACGTACACCATTGTACGTCTTGACGACAATATACTATTTACGCGCTGATTATGTCTGGCATATCAACAAAACTAAATATATTTTATTATCCCCACATCCGGTTGTAACTAGCAATCTGATTGGCTACAACGCCACGTTTAAATCACCATGTCCCCCGTCACCCTTGACAGCGGGGTATAAGAGAACGTGCGCCAAACATCGGGGGGTATATGAGCACGTGAAACATCGGGGGTATATAAATGACCCTTGAACTGGCAGTTTCCACCAATCATGACGTTGTTCTCGCACGCCGAATTTGACGTCACCTGACGCCGGATTCTTAGGTCAGCTACTGAATTATTCTTATTGGTGTGAATTAATCGGATAAAGCCCCGGTTCCATATCCCCGATTTCCCACCCCGAATGTTCCCGAATGACTCCCGAATCATAATTTTGCAAACATCGTGGAGTAAGTTCGGGACGAGTCGGGACAGTGAATTTTTACCCCCGAACATGATCGGGGATATCGGTGCTATCGGGGTCGATTCGGGACAATTCTGGACTCGCTCCCGACAGTTTTGAAATGTTCAAAACTATCGGGAACCAAGCCGAATCGCTCCCGATTTGTAAATCATCGGGAGCAATTCGGCACCTATTCGGGAGTAGTCGGCAATATTCGGGTGGATATTCTGGAGTAGTCGGCAGTAATCGGTAGGTTATTCCCGAATTCACATGTGTGGCTGCGTTTATACTGAGATCCGGTGTATCTGCAAAATTCGGCATCGATTCGGGACGCTCGGCAGCAATTGAATACCAATTCGGTATCTATTCGGCATCTATTCGGTACAAGTTCGGCATTGATTCGGCAACAATTCGGTGTAAGTCGGTAGTAATCTGGGCAATTTGGCAGCCACTCGCACAAAATTTCGGTATCAGTTCGGGATAATTCTTGATCATTCGGGAAGATATTCGGAAGCATTCTGGAATACTCGGCAATTTTCGGGACGATTAAATTTTGTCATAATTCGGCATCAGTTCGGCGGCTATTTGGAATAAAACTCGTCAAGAATTCTCTCGAATGCTGCCGATTTGGTCTGGTCCCGAATTTGTGCCGACTATACTAATTCGGGACAGAAAATCGGGAATATGGAACCGGGGCTTAACCTATGAAAAACACACTTAAATTAAGGAGACATGGTTATTGTTGTGGGGACAAAATCGTTATCTCCGGCAACATCGTGGGGTACATGGAGATTTAATACATGGAAGTCTCTTTTTGAACCCATCGGGGTTCAAAATCGACATCCAGGTATTAAATCTCCATATACCCCCGATGTTGCCGAAGATAACTAATAATATTCCTTCTGTTGATGGCGATTTGAACAAATATAAATATTTCTGCAACGAACGCCGCCCGTGCCTTTAACACCATGCCTTTTGAACGCCCATGAATTCAATTCTTACTATAATTTGTTTCACATTCTGACAAATCATGGATTAATATTAGGCAGATTCTCGGCCCCTTTGAATGATTTAGGTCAGACAAAAGGGGGGGGGGTGTTGTAGTGTGTCCCTCCCCAAGCCAATCTAAATATTCACCTGACACACCCCAATCCTATCCAAAATTCCACCTTCCAGAGGTGTTCATTTTGGATCGGGTGGGGTGTGTGGAAAGAGTGTATTTGTGGCCACCCTACAACACCCTTTAATTGTGTGACCTAAATCGGTCAAGGGGCTGATACATAGTATAGGCGTGGGCCTATGGGTGCCCTATTTGAACCCCTCTGGACGGTGGCCATTTTGGATCTGGTGTGGTGTGTGGACAGAGTGTCTTGTGGGCCACCATAGAACACCCATTTGTTTGACCTATATTGGTTAAGGGGCTGGGAAATGGCATGAGTGCCCTAGTTTAACCCCTCTGCATGGACGGCGACCATTATGGACAGGGCTCGGGAGTGTGGAAAGAGTACAGACTTGGGGCCACCATACAACGGCACCCTTTGATTGACTTGATAAATGTCATGCGTACCCTATTTGGACAATCCCTCTCGACAGCAACCATTTTGTATTGGGTGGGATGTGTTGGTTGAATATTTAGAATGTATTGGGGGACAACCTTGCAACACTCTTTATTTTACCTTTGTTAAAGTCTTTACTAAGAGATACACTTGTAAGTCTTAATTAAGAGATACATAAGTCTTAATTAAAAGATAATTGTGGAATTTTATTTTCGACTGTACCCTTCCGTACTCTCCAATACTTAAAATTAAAACACGAACAATCTCTATTTCATCGGTGATTTTGGTGGAAATCAGAATTTTGACACAACAAGAGTTTTCTACCAAAATATGAATTTTCACTTAACAGATCGAATGTTCAAAATGTTTTAAAACCTCGGTAATACAGTGTAAGTTTTCAATGAATTCTCACTGTTTTCACATTCTACACACCCATTCAAATATCGGAACACCTATATAATGGATTCAGAACTGAAGATGACTATTTTGAAAAAACAAAAACGAACAGAAATGGAATGTTAGTTTCTTTGCAAATCTATGCTTTACAGACTTTTAGTCTCAAGCATTTCGCTCTATTTAAAAATATATAGATGTCAGACGATCTACATCCATGAAGGAACTTTATAATGCATCCAAATATATTTTACACCACAGAGTGCAAGAGTCACAGATTTGCGTGTGCGAATAAAGAATGCATATCACTATCATACAAATGTGATAATTACAACGATTGCGGTTGTGACATAGATGGATGCGACGAAACCGGGTGTTCATCTTTTCAGTTCAGTGAGTATACCGTTTGCCATGTATATATTATGTATGTTTAGAAATTGAATTTAAATATGTAAATCAGAATATATGATGCACCCGCTGAGAATAAGATGTGAATGTGCATGAACATGTTCTCATTTCTTATCGAAATGGCTACATGATCAGAATGGCACATTGAGATGGAAGTTTTTTGCATGTATCGGAGCTTGAACCAACGAACTATTAGCTTGGTCGTGATACTACAGCCTCGGCCGTGGGAGCATCATTTAACAGAAAGCGCTTTCGTCCAGAGTTAGTTTTTGTGACTGCAGATGTAGAACAGTACCTGGCAAACGTGTAGCATATACAATCAGTATATCTCCCTATATTCTGTCTAATATGAATAACTTGGCCACCATGTATATAACTATCTCATATTATTGCACCTTTTGTGAAAAAAATTGCGATTCGTTCTCAAATTTATGAACATTAATAGTGTGCTTCTGGGCCTCCAACAACTAATCGACGAAACATTATTTTCTCAATATGAATTGCAGGTACACTAGCCATCTCGGGCATGGGAATCGGTATTGGGTGTGGTATCTTCGTCGCGCTGTTTGCATGTGTGCTGGCATACGAAAGACACAAACAGAAACTTCACAAACTAAAGGTAGAGGAACCATGCGGTGTACCAACGAAAAAGAAACATTCAAAGTGTAAGCGTAATGAATCCGCAGCAGCATTACCCATCATCCGCAAGGACGGAAACGAAGTCAGTGAAGATCCTTGTTGATCTGTATAAGAGTTAAACTTAAATCCACTGACGTAAAATCTGTCTATAATAGTTTGAGTTGCGATATCGATCAATCGTATGATGGTAGCTGAATAAATAATCTGGAGATAAAAGTCTTGCAACATTGAAGATTTAAAGGTACTCAATCCGATCAGAGGGTCCCCATCTCAACAGATTCCAACAACAACAATCCGATCAGAGGGTCCTATATTACTATTTCTTTGGCTTTTGGGGTAAAAAATATTTGATTCGAGTCGAGGAACCCATCAAACAAAGTTCAGAGTTATTAGATATTGATTTTTGAAATTTGTTATTTTCTCGAGATGAGTACAAATAATTGCCTTCAACTTCGTAATATGCTCGAGATGTGTACACCAAAACACTATTCAAACAGACAAGGATGGATAACTCTAAAATCAAGTGGTAATAATAACGCAATTTTGACTGTTCTGGGACAGAAAGTATTCCCGATAATGATAAATAATAGATTTCTAAAATCGATATCTAAAAAATCTGAGCTTTGATGGGTGGCTTCATCGACTCGAATCAAATATTTTTGACCCCCGAAGCCATTGAAATAGTAATTGAGAGGAGTTTTATCGGATTGAGTACCTTTAATTGCTTTATATGCACCATGTCCATTGCACCAATATGGCCTATAAATTAAGAGTGATGACAAAACATTTAATTTCCACCAGTGGCTCGGCTATGAGTGGAAATTCAATGTTTGTCATCATGAAGGAGATAATTACCATATCCAACCAAAAATTGTAGATGTTCTGTTTATTATATGCTCTGCTCAATTGACCTATGGCTCAACTCGAAAGAAGATTGAAAAGTGCAAATTTGTATACCCAAGCACAGCCATGGTAATGAGCTTGTGCATATAAAACATGTTCCATTTTTCAGACAGATTGGTCGAGGGATAAAGGGGCTAACATCATAGTATGTTTAAAAAAAAAAACATTAATTGATCACATATTACAATTTTTTAACCTGAACACTCGGTGGCGAAGCAATATCAATGTTAACTCATCTAGTAATGAATCACTTTTAATTTTAGAGCGGATGGATAGTGAGATAGCGATATCTATATAATACCACTATTTGAGAGTAATCAATTGGTTCAGAGAATTACATTAAATAATTCGTGAGACGTCGGTAAGTTTCTTACTTAAACGTATCACGCCTCGAGTGAATTATTTAACGTAATTCTCGGAACTAATTGATTACTCGACATACTACACTTCTGCATCAATTTGGTTAGCCAAATATGAATAAAACAACCATGATTAATGCATGAAAGGTCCAATGCGGAGAAAGATCAACCATCGAAAATTCAGTCTAGATCAGTAAGCGACGTAACTTCAATGAGGTCACAAGAAATGACAATTCACTAGTGACATTACCATTTTTAATTAACGGCGTTTTCAATGGAAATCGCACATAGGAGAGTAATATAGTCTTTTATTCTTGAACATGTCTTTGATAGAAGTTTCAAAGCAAGCTTCTAAACCTCGTTAACATTTTGAACACACGATGCAATTCAATAATCCCAGAACAAAGGACAAGTTATTTAATTTGTTATATATGTACTCCCAAGTTTCGTTATTAAGGCAAAAAATCTTGCTAGTAAGTTTCCTCAATGCTCTCCGAAATGACAAGAACAAATTCTGTTTTAAAAATTATCTGACTTAATTATATGCTTAAATATAAAACCGTGGGGGTTGAAGGAAGACAACTCGACTCAACTAAATGGAAGATAACATACGAGACAATATGCCTTATCTCTGAGTCACGGCCATATTGGATCCGTCCAGCCCCGTTCCGTGGTGGTAGTGCTACAGGTCAAAGTTCTGGAGTAACATTTCCATATGAATAAGTCATGAATATCCACATGGAGTCTCACATATATAAGGTAATGTACTGGCTTAGATGGTCAAGGTAAATATTGTTAGTTCAATGTATTCTCTTATATATAGAAGGCTCCCTATGGGAGACTCGCTTATATCAGAAAATGCATTGGCACAGGGTTTTTGCAAAATTTCAGGAAGCTCCAGTCATGGAAGAGTTAAAAGAAAGGCTGCATGACTGCAGGTCCTCCAGAAAAAGCTTTTTTTTTTCTGCCATTGGGTTTTTAGAAACAATAGAATTGTATTTTATAAAGAGAAATAACTAATGTTATGAAAATAGTCAGAAAATTGACAATTTAAGAAAATTAAGGGTAATAACTTTTTTTAACAGCATTAGTTTGTTCTAGTAAGAAAGCAAGACCAATTATCGGTTGTGTAGCACTAAGTACTGTGGCAATAGTTGGTACCAGGGGAATGTCATACCAATGCGATCAGCATGTTTTTTTTCTGTTCGGTTGTTAATATCGAAGGGTCTGTTATGATTGTGAGTTGGCTATATATTAGAAAGCAGATAGTGGATCACCTGCCATTGTTAACCGCGAGGTGAAAGAGAAGCAATTTAACTCAGTCAGAGCAATTTTTTTTATCTTAAAGTGGCTGAATCTTGTTGCGCGTGCAATTTGTAATCCGAATAGACCATTATTGTCCAAGGACAATTCTTCAATACGTCACACAAGTAGACTTAGTTCTTATCAAAACACAGTGCTATTTGTTTATTCCCATTTTTCTTATCAAATATAGGTGTATTGTTTTATAATACTATGCATTATTTGAAACAATTAGTATCACATAAGGAATTGTATTATATTTGTTGATTTTGCTTGTTCTAGTTGTTTGTTAAATTTTTTGTGTTGATTTATAATTAAACGAAACCATATGAGAGAGTCATCATTAATATAAATTTCCCCACATCTGGGTAATTTTTGTTTAAACTGAAGGCAAAAATTAAAGTTCTACAAGATGAGAGAAGGTAGATATGTGAATGCTAATACACAGGACTGATTTCTTGATATGGCATGAGTGCTAATGCAGAAGTATAGAATGAGTGGGAACAGCGTTGAGTTCTATCCTTCCATAATGGCACAAGTGCCGTACTGACAAACCCATTAATACATGTGTGATTCTATGTTTATTACACACCAGTGACACTACCTGTCCTAGAATCCAATAATTGAAAAATAGACTAACAAGATTTATTCAGAAATATGGAGGGCTTGATCTGTCATGTGTGATGACTTTTCATGGTTGAGGCGAATGTCATTTATGTCATGTGATGACAACGGAATGCACATCAGCCATATGGGTCATCCAGAGTTGCAAATAAGACACAGCAAGAACACCAATTCTAGGAACAAGCATGTAATAATGCTCTATATCTGTTAATACTGAGAACCATCAGGGATTTAAACACAGAAATGAACAGTAAAAATGTTTAATAAATAAAATGCATTGTCAAACAAATTACTCAACATATAAAATTAAGCAACACAAATGTATTTATCAGGAACATGGTTAACTTGTAAAAAAAAAACAATTCATCAAAATATTATGGTTACAATGATGTAGATTAACTGAACAATTAATAAATTTGATTCTCAGACTTTCAGGAATTCTTAGTTAAGTTATTTTATTTAAAGAGATACTGCACACTAAATCCATCCATTTATGGGATCATCTCCTTTATACTCAACTCGAGTCATAAACTCATTTTCATTATAATCACTATCTGGTTTGCATCGTTCATAGAGCACATGAGGTATTTTGCTCTTCTAATCCATGGCACAAATTCATTCATTGCACATATTCTGTTCAGTATAAAAGATGGTCCCATAAATGGTCAGATTTAGGTTATTTTGCCAAAAAAACACACACAGCCTTCAAACAATATTTTCTAACATTATCGTGCACTATATTAGTGGAGAGAAGCTCAAATACGCCCTATTAGGAGAAATTTTAGACAGATATGGGACACCACTTTATGATATAGCATTTTCCAATCGCCTTCTACTATAATTAATTGAGCAATCAGCCAAACAAGCCTGTGTTTAATACACATTGATGTTGAATAACATTCAGTTTAAATGTCTGAAGCATCAATTTTGATATCTTGAGGTAAATTAAACCTTTGAACCGGCTGACCGGTTTTGCATACCCGACGCCTGCTTTCTGCCCATAACGTAATCACGTCCTATTGTTGTTGCAATGCTGCACTGAGCACTCTAAGGACAACTCTATATTAATTTCCTTTGCTTTAATTAATGTGTTGTCTACCAATTTGATTAAAACAACACAAGATTGTGTTAGTATCAACCTGAATACATGTATATGATGAGCGAAAACGAACTGTCCATTCACCAAGCATTCCAATTAATATTGGACAATGACGAGGGTTGCACTGGGATGAGTACACTGAAAGGAGTGACTTTGAAATGGGTAGCGAATCCGAAGTGGACTACGATGGGCAAAATATACCGGTTAGTAGGCCTAGCATGGGGGACTACTGGTGATGGTCATGTGTGGGAGGTACTAGTAGGTGGAGGCGTGCCAAACTCCAGTTCCTCTGTGAAATCCGATTTACAGGAAAAAGGGACACAACATGTTTCACATTTCGGAGATTTTTCCTCTCAATTCCGGATAGTTTCCTAGCAAAAGTTGCCCAGGAGAGACAATACGACAAAGTCTCCCGATCTTATAATACTCAGTGGTCTATGAGAATCATACCTTTGAAGTTTCAGACATGTGGCACAATGTGTCAATAAGCAACAGCATGTGCATCTATGATATACACTCTCTAAATTAGGGTGAAATACCACTCAGGGTCAGGGTGTCGATCATTGTGGGGAGCCAGTGTTCAAAGGGTTAAAAAATATTTCCTTCTCTTCTGACTGGAATGAAAATAGGTGATAATACTTATTATAACACGCCAATCAGCCCTCGGCTGATGGAAGTTATCCAATGAGATCCGGTGACCAACCTTTATTTACTGTAAATATCTTTAAGTTGTCGCATGTTCTATCAAACGTTCTGTCGTAATTACAATCTGCCTGTGCATTGTATTCATGGGCCCATGGCGCACACCTTGATTGACCAATTATGCACTCCCGATCATTCAAAGCAATGATTTGTCCGCCGAGGTGAGTATTACTAATATGGGCTGTGATACCATGTTTTATCACAACAAGAAAATGCAGGGACATAGCGACATTGAAGACAGGGGTGACACATCTTGCCATAGATATGTTATTAATTAAATCAGAACAGTTTGTAATACCGAGTACGCCATGCTAAAACTTCAGATAATGGGTGGGTATACGGACGAGCATTTGCTTTGTCGGCAAAATCCTGTAGTTACTATTCCGAACACTGGCACGTTTAGTAGCCTCCACTACCCAACCAACACAATGAACAAATATAATCAACGACAGACCATTTTACAGCGCAGACAACATCTAAAAGATATGTAAAGTAAATAAAGGTAGGTAAATGGACCCCATTGGATAACTTACATGTACATATACATTGGTCGAACGTGCTGCTTGTGATATTATAAATCTGGCTTCGAATGTATGGAGTAAATAAAATCCGATACTTAGGAGTAATGCACAAATGAAGCGAAGAGTAGTGTGCTCTTTAATTAATCCAAGGTTAACACAAAAGCTATACAGACTCCATTATAAGACATATTGTTTAACAATGTGTTGAACTATACATGTGTGCTATCGACCGTGGAGTATTGATTTTTATTCCACACCCATTGACGTGAGGCACATGTATTCAACGGAATCACGGCCATTGAATACATATTAGTGTATACCTCTAGTGGAATACAAGCCGGAACTATTCCTGTTGACGTTGTCGCCAAGAAAGATGAAGTACATTATGTCGATAATCCGCTTCCGGTGATCCCTGCATAATTACTGGTTATAATTGTCAGACTTAAATCACAATAAAGGTAACTATAGCAACAATGGAGGTGACATCCATGGATTGAACTTATCTGACTTAACGGTGTAGAATAAATACAGAACACAACTTGCATCAGAATCTCGAATCTTTTATCGAACTCGTTGCGGACGGCGCAAAGTTATATTTCGCTCGAGCTACGCTCTCGCGAAATATATCCTTGCGCCATCCGCAACTCATTCGATAAATGATTCTCGATTAAGATGCGCGTTGTGTTCTGTCTATGTATTCACTGGACCAAGTTTGTAAAACTGACCACATATTTAATTGGTGAGTGAAACTCATCACCGATCGTAAATTTCTCGGGCTGATTGGGTGTTATAAATATGTTATAAGCATATCTAAAGTGATAATATAGGACCACACAAAAATACTTTGTTGGATTCTCCATAAAGGAGGGATTGCATTTCATTAAATTTTATTCCTTAATAAATGAAATGTCTTAAGAGGTGAATTATTAATATAAATCTTAACACTAATAACAGCCAAGGATCAGAACCAAACAGTGTAAATGTTGAATTTGTAAAAATAAGTGTATAAATCAAAGCAGTTCTCAACCCTTGTAAAAACAGGATTATTCTATAACAGCCAAAAGAAAAAGATCAAAGGGACCTAAAATCATAAAAATATCAGATTGTATGAGACATGCAGGCAGGGATTTGAACATATATTGTGAGAAAACCTAAAACTTGGGAGTTTGTGTTGTGAGTGTAAGTTTGGACTGAATCTGAAAGTAGGAAAACATTCACCTCTAGGACTAAAAAACACATTACCTTTTATTAATGACTAGCTGAAACAAGGCTCCCTTTGGGAGCCTTTATTCAGCATCGGAGGGGTCTGTGGCCCCTGTGTGCGCTTCGTGCACATTTGGACCTAATAGTCACATAGGTTCATATTTGACTTATTTGATACTGAAATAAGCCAAGCTCATAGTGGACTTATACCCATTATTCTGTTGGAAGAGCATACATCTGGTCTACAAATAGGTTCATATTGAACCGAAATATTCACATTTATTTGATTCTGAAATAGGTCCACAGTGAGCTTATTTTAATTTGTGTGTTTTTTTTAATTTTATTAATTTTTTTTTAATAGATCAAAATTTTGAAAAACAAACGCCGTTATAACCTCCGCCAGTGTACCCTGAGTCACCACATCAAATTTGGTTGAAATCGGTCTAGGGTTCTGGGAGAAAAATCCAGACAGATGGACAGATCCAACTCTTTATATATATAGATATGTTAATTTTGAGCCTGAATTTTCCAACTGTTATTGTTTCAGGCATGAAATGTTTTCCTGTTAATAAATATATCTGGGATGGGGATGATTGGCAGTAGATCGGGGGAGGGGAAGGGGCTCATGTCCCTGAAACTACGATGACAGAACTAAGATTTGAATACAACTCTATAGATTAAATATTCATGAGTCAGTGCCACATCCGAATTTCTCCTTCAGTGTGTCTCCATGATTAATATGAGGTGAAATAAGGTTCTTGTTAATTATCATGCTTATCAAAATGACCAATTTACACTTGGAATAGCACATCGAGATGACCATAAACCCAGATCAAGCTTGAAAGTTTGTTGAGAATTTCAAGCTCCAACTCATAACCTTGTTGTCTAGGCAAGAATGTGATGATAATATCCACTACCTAACCACTGGGACTATGAAGCCCGTCCTTTGTGTATCAGCCTGAACATGGGTTCTCAGGCAAGAGAGTCAATGATTGTTGAGATGTTCAACTGACTGTATAGACTGTGACTCTGAAGACGACAACAGTCAGTACTTGTCAAAATCACTTAAAATTAGTAGTTCTAAACAGGGACATAGCTAGACATTCTGTTTAGCAGGGGCCTTCACCTTGAAATTCCTAATTGCATACCACTGACCAATCTGTCAAACTGCCAAATGATGGTGAGAAACACCTAGTTATATTTATGTGCATATAACATATAACAATCGGCAGGGAGGATGGGTTGGCCAGTATCTGGTTTGAATAAGCTTTAGTTACTCATAAAACTATAATATGATAAATAAAATTTTCATTTTTATGTCGTAACGACTTATTCAAACCAGATACTATTATGATTCTACCAGATATCATAGCAATATACTCTACTTATCTGGGTGGGTTTAATCAAATATGCATCAAAATATTTAAAATATGCTCGCCCTAAGTGGTTGTCCACTAAGAGCACCAGTGTCCACTGATTTTTGATGTATGTTCACCATAATTCCCACTGAGATCCTTAACATATTTACATTTGAAGAACGTATCTAGAAACTCTCTAAGGAATAATCATCTGTAGCAACTCGCCGAAAGAGAGTACATGATGCTAAAAGTCCATATTGTGTAGGAGACAGACACCCAACATCTCCTAACATATACAGAAAGTTAATACTGGTTGGCCTGAAAGGATCTGCACTTTCCGTGGCTTTAATAAACAAGACAAAGTTGATTCTCTTGATCAGTCGGCAGATTAGAGAACCTGTTGCAGAGTAGTAATTAAATGAAAGTTATCAATGACACTGTAGCTCAACTTGGAAAGAGAATAATTTCATGTGTTACAGTCAATGGAGCGATTGGGAATGCGGAAAGTTGAAATTTCTAAGTAATACTAGAAGAAATATATATAAAGTAAAATCCAAGATGGCCGCTGGTGGCTATGTTTTTGAATGAAATTCAAAAACATTTGATAGCTTCCATCAAGTATATCAATATCAAGGTTAATATGAAGTTTGGTGATGATAGGCTGATGGAAGTGGACTGTAGGGTGTGTCAAAGGATTTAGTCATGCAAAGAGTAAAATCCAAGATGGCTGCCAGTGGGTATGTTTTATGGCCGAATGACCCTAAAATGACTCGTTCCCATCAACATGTCAATATTAACATCCATACAAATTTCATGATGATTCTGCGAACAGTTCGGCCTGTAGCCCGTGCTAATGGATAGAATTTAGAAATTCATGTTTTTTTGCTGAATGACCCAAAATGACTCGTTTTCTATCAACATGTCAATGTCAACAGCCATGACAAATTTCAGAATGATCCGACCAAAGGTACGACCTGTAGCCAGTGCCGAAGGATTTAGTCATGCAAAGAATAATATCCAAGATGGCTGCCAGCATGTTTTATGGCCGAATGACAAAATTCATGATGAGCAGACAAAAACTCCAGCCTGTAGCCCATCCTAATGGATTGAATTTTCGTTTTTTTGCTGAATGCCACCAATATGACTTGTTTTCCATCTACATGTGAATGTCAAGAGCCATGACAAATTTCATAATGATCCGACCAAAGGTACGACTTGTAGCCCGTGCCAACGGATTTAGTCATGCAAAGAGTAAAATCCAAGATGGCCGGCGGCGGCCATGTTTTGTGGCCAAATGACCCCAAAGTAACTTGTTATCATCTACATGTCAATATTAACATCCATGACAAATTTCATGATGATCCTACCAAAGGTAAGACCTGTAGCCCTTGACAAAGTATTTAGTCATGCAAAGAGTAAAATCCAAGAAGGCTGTCGGCAACCATGTTTTATGGCCAAATTGACCCCAAAATGACTCGTTCCCATCTACATGTCATTGTTAACATCCATGACAAATTTCATTATAATCCGATCAAAGGTACGACCTGTAGCCTGTGCCAAACAGTTTAGTCATGCAAAGAGTGAAATCCAAGATGGTTGCCGGTGGCCATGCTTTATGGCTGATCGACCACAAAATTACTCTTTCCCATCTACATATCAATATTAATATCCATGACAAATTTCATGATGATCAGACGAACAGTATGACCTGTAGCCCGCACCAATGGATTGAATTTTGAAATCCAAGATGGCCACCAGCGGCCATGTTTTTTTGCCGAATGCCGCCAAAATGACTCGTTCCCATCTACATGTGAATGTCAAGAGCCATGAAACATTTCATAATGATCCGACGAAAGGTACGACTTGTAGCCCATGCCAAAGGATTTAGTCACGCAAAGAGTAAAATCCAAGATGGCTGCCGGTGGCCATGTTTTATGGCCGGATGAACCCAAAGTGACTTGCAATTGTATCAGTCAGAATCGTCACTTCATCAGATATCTGCATGAATGCTCAAGAGTTCTTCTCAAATATCGGGTCTTCCCCGAATGAGGCAGTCTCGTTTTACTCAGAGGGGAGAATTTCAGTTTTCAAATCTGAATTTTGCTGTGACAATGAACTGTTGCGAAACATTTGTTAATTTTTGACACGGTTTAAGCAGATCGGTATTTGTTCTGTTTCTTTTATTAGCGTGTGAAAACACTCCGTCAGCTGTCGTAAAGGTATAGACAATAGATTTAATAACACAACTTCTAATAGGATTAAGTAAGCAGAGTGCAAATAGAATACAATAGAAGGGAGAAAACTCTATATTTTTAACAGGCAGTTCGGAAGTTACCTTGACCTTTGTATGCCGGCAATATCGCTTTCTATTGTTTTATATAAACATGCATGTATCTCACATTCACAGTAGCTGTATAAAACATTGCTTTCATCACTCTCTTATTTAGGTGTGTATATTTATAAAATAAACAAATAGAAACTCATAAAACTATGTAATCTTCATCATAAAAATGATAAATAACTAGAAGTGTGACTGTCCCAATGGGACTAAGGATTACCCCCATGTTTTTAAAACACAAAGATGTTAAAATAATAAAATAACAGATTCCCATTGCAGGAGCACAACCCTAACCCTAATCCTAAACCTATTGACAGAAAAATGTAGGAAAAAAAGGTCGGAAAAAATTATGCATGTTGCAAAAATGTTCCAAAGTCGAAAAAGGGGAATAACTCCACAATAAAATGAAAGTGTCAATGACACTGTAGCTCAACTTAGGTAGGGGAATAATTTAATGGTTGACAGTAAATGGAGGAAAAGGAAAGGTGCTAATTGAAATGTCTAAGTAAGACAAGATGTACATGTCAATATCAACATTCATGACAGGTTTCATAATGATCGGATCAGGGATGTGGTGATTATGGTGTGCCAATGGATTTAGTGATGCAAAGAGTATATTCTAAAATGGCCACTGTCAGCCATGTTTTTTTCCGAATTACCCCAAAATGACTTGTTCCCATCTACATGTCAATGTCAACAGCCTTTACAAATCACATAATGATCTGACCAAAGGTACGACCTGTAGCCTGTGCCAAAGGATTTAGTCATTCAAAGAGTAAAATCCAAGATGGCTGCTGGCGGCTATGTTTTTTGGCCGAACGACCCCTAAAGGACTCGTTCCAATCTACATGTCATTGTTAACATCCATGACAAATTTCATGAAGATCCGATCAAAGCTACGACCTGTAGCCCGTGCCAAAGGATTTAGTCATGCAAAGAGTAAAATCCAAGATGGCTGCTGGCGGCCATGTATTTTGGCTGAACAACCCCAAAATGACTCGTTCCCATCTACATGTAAATATTAACATCCAGGACAAATTTCATGATGATCAGACGAATAGTACGACCTGTAGCCCGCGCCAATGGATTTAATTTTGAAATCCAAGATGGCCACCATTGGCCATGTTTTTTGGCTGAATGACCCCAAAATGACTCGTTCCCTTCTACATGTTAAGGTCCCAGCTATGACAAATCTCATAATGATCTGACTAAAGGTACAACCTGTAGCCTGTGCCAAAGGATTTAGTCATGCAAAGAGTAAAATCCAAGATGGCTGCTGGCGGCCATGTTTTTTGGCCGAATGACCCCAAAATGACTCGTTTCCCATCTACATGTCAATGTCAACATTCATGACAAATTTCATAAAGATCAGACCAAAGGTACGACCTGTAGCCCGCGCCAAAGGATTTAGTCATGCAAAGAGTAAAATCCAAGATGGCTGCTGGCTGCCATGTATTTTGGCCGAAGGACCCCAAAATCACTCGTTCCCATCTACATCTCAATGTCAACATTCATGACAAATTTCATAAAGATCAGACCAAAGGTACGACCTGTAGCCCGCACCCAAGGATTTAGTCATGCAAAGAGTAAAAATACAAAAGATAGTACTCTGGCAACCTTTATTGACTTTTCAAAGGCCTTTGATACTTTAGATCATGATATACTATTAGCCAAATTAGACTTCTATGGCATTCGGGGAAACATGAAAAAATGGTTTGCCAGTTACCTAAATGATAGATACCAATATGTAGATATGGATGGCTACATATCATCCAAACAACTAGTTGTAACCGGTGTCCCTCAAGGATCTGTACTGGGCCCGATACTTTTCCTTATCTATGTTAACGATATGCATCGCAGTACTAAATTGTCGCTTCTCTCCTTTGCAGATGACACAACTGTTTACTCATCCAATAAAGACCTGGAAACCCTTTTTGAATTCACAAACAATCAGCTAGAATCACTTAATAAATGGTGTAAAGTTAATAAATTGTCTCTAAATACTAAAAAAAACAAATACATATTGTTTCATCCTGTTGGTGGAAATCTTGATTGCCACAGATATCATCTCAACATAAATGGCCAAAGTATTGACCGAATCGGGAACAATTGTGACGAGAAATCATTTAGGTTCCTTGGTATTCATATTGATGAGAATTTAACATTTAATTATCATGTATCTGCTGTTGCAAATAAGATGTCGAGGGCTATATATGCCATTAATAGAGCTAAAAACTTTCTTCCTGAAAGAAGCCTAAGTCAATTGTATCACTGTTTGGTGCATAGTCACCTGTTATATGGTATGGAAATTTGGGGAAACTCGAAAACACTCAATAAATTGACAATACTTCAGAAAAAGGCAATTCGAGTCATTCATAATAGGAGATATAATAGTCATACAGATCCCTTATTCAAGAAGAGTAAAATATTAAAAACCTCAGATTTATATAAGTTAAAAATTTGTCTATATATGCATGACTGGTATAATAATAATCTACCACCTCCACTTCAAAAAACATATAGCATCCAAAATAAAGCTGGTATGACTACAAGACAGAGTCGTAAAATTAGCGAATCCAAACCAAGAACAAAATTTACAGAAACTCTTCCATTTCATATTTTTCCTAAACTCTGGAACAACTTAGAAACCTCGCTTAAATCAACTCGCCCTAGATCAAAATTTAAACATGAATTATATGATGAATTTATTGATAGTTATTTAGACACTGTTAAATGTAAAAACCTTCACTGCTTTGACTGCTACACATTTATGTATGAATAGTCCATATTATCCCTTACCCATTACCCCTTACTCCAAGAAATTTATTACTTTTAGTCCAATTGAATTGAATCTATGACAAGAAGACCCTGATTACCGCAAATATAAAATATAAAATAATATCTATCTCATCAGTCATTTTCAGTCGTCTCTCTGGTCATCCATAATATCTATAATTTATATATTAAAATAATGATAAATATTTTCATTTGGATGACTATAGTTAGAATTATAACTGAAGAAATGTATTTTAGTCTGATATGATAAATAGCCTGGCAGGCCAAATAAAAAATACCATATTGTCCTGGGGTAGCTCAGAGTCGGAATACGTTTACTCTATGGGAGGTGTAGGAAGACGACCAGTTGGTCATACCACCTCCCTGTGATATATACCATATTTTATTGATTTTGTACACTTTATTGTTATGTTGGTTATATATTACTAAATAAATTATTATCTATCTATCTATCAAAGATGGCTGCTGGCGGCCATGTTTTTTGGCCGAACGACCCCAAAATAACTCGTTCCCATCTACATGTCATTGTTAACATCCATGACAAATTTCATGAAGTCCCGACCAAAGCTACGACCTGTAGCCCGCGCCATAGGATTTAGTCATGCAAAGAGTAAAATCCAAGATGGCTGCTGGCGGCCATGTTTTTTGGCCGAACAACCCCAAAATCACTCGTTCCCATCTACATGTCAATATTAACATCCATGATAAATTTCATGATGATCAGACGAACAGTATGACCTGTAGCCCGCACCAATGGATTGAATTTTGAAATCCAAGATGGCCACCAGCGGCCATGTTTTTTGGCCGAATGACCCCAAAATAACTCGTTCGCATCTACATGTCAATGACAACATTCATAACAAATTTCATAAAGATCAGACAAAGGTACGACCTGTAGCCCGCGCCAAAGGGTTTAGTCATGCAAAGAGTAAAATCCAAGATGGCTGCTGGCAGCCATGTTTTTTGGCCGAACAACCCCAAAATCACTCGTTCCCATCTACATGTCAATATTAACATCCATGATAAATTTCATGATGATCAGACGAACAGTACGACCTGTAGCCCGCGCCAATGGATTGAATTTTGAAATCCAAGATGGCCACCAGCGGCCATGTTTTTTGGCCAAATGACCCCAAAATGACTCGTTCGCATCTACATGTCAGTGTCAACATTCATAAAAAATTTCATAAAGATCAGACCAAAGGTACAACCTGCAGCCCGCGCCAAAGGGTTTAGTCATGCAAAGAGTAAAATCCAAGATGGCTGCTGGTGGCCATGTTTTTTGGCCGAACAACCCCAAAATCACTCGTTCCCATCTACATGTCAATATTAACATCCATGATAAATTTCATGATGATCAGACGAACAGTACGACCTGTAGCCCGCGCCAATGGATTGAATTTTGAAATCCAAGATGGCCACCAGCGGCCATGTTTTTTGGCTGAATGACCCCAAAATGACTCGTTCCCATCTACATGTCAATGTCAACATTCATGACAAATTTCATAAAGATCAGACCAAAGGTACGACCTGTTGCCCGCGCCAAAGGATTTAGTCATGCAAAGAGTAAAATCCAAGATGGCTGCTGGTGGCCATGTTTTTTGGCCGAACGACCCCAAAATGACTCGTTCTCATCTACATGTCATTGTTAACATCCATGACAAATTTCATGAAGTTCCGACAAAAGCTACGACATGTAGCCCGCGCCAAAGGATTTAGTCATGCAAAGAGTAAAATCCAAGATGGCTGCTGGTGGCCATGTTTTTTGGCCGAATGACCCCAAAATGACTCGTTCCCATCTACATGTCAATGTCAACATTCATGACAAATTTCATAAAGATCAGACCAATGGTACGACCTGTAGCCCGCGCCAAAGGAAATTGTTGATGGACACACAGACACACGGACGACGGACGCCAACCCATGGCAATAGCTCAAACTTACAAAGTAAGTTGAGCTAAAAAGGGAAGACAGACGTCATAATAGCAGGTGCACAGATTCCCATGGTACTATATATCTGTGCCAAGTTTAAAAAACATTGCCCTAAAAATGTAGGAATAAAAGCTCAGACAAAATTATGCATGTTGCAAAAAGTTGCAAAAATTTTCTAAGTCGAAAAAGGGGGATAACTCCACGGAAAAAATTCGGACAGTCCACGGAAAAAATTCGGACAGACGTTATAATCATAGGTGCACATGTTCCCATGGTACTAACTATCTGTGCCAAGTTTAAAAAAAATTGACCTAAAAATGTAGGAATAAAAGCTCAGACAAAATTATACATGTTGTGAAAACTTTCTAAGTCGAAAAAGGGGGATAACTCCACCAAAAAAAGACTGACAGATGTCAATATCACTGGTGCACAGGTTCCCATGGTGGTTGATATACACCAGTGTATAGATAAAGTGTTTTGACGATTAGTGTTTTATAACCAATATTCATTGTACTCACTGATAACAACTCTATCCAAAGCATATATAAATAAAATAAAAGAGTCGGCCGACCACAGTGTCCCCCGACAACGTGGCAAGTCGATGCCGCTTTGTTAAAGAAATTAAAAAAAATGTTGAAATGTTCTAAGTCGAAAGGGTTAATAATTCTGTAAAAAAATAATTTTCCCGTCATCTATATACATGTTGCACATCTCCAATATGTGGGTAACAATACTCTGAAGTTTCAAATATCTACGATCAAAACTGTAGGAGGAGTTGATTACACCATGAAGGTACCCTCATACAGAAAATTATAAAAACAAAAATTTCAAAGTCGAAAGGCCCATAACTCGGGGAAAAATCATTGGATAAAACTCAAATTCGAACTTGACCTGTATTTTGATATGAACGACCCACAAAAAAACAGAATTTCCAATTAAACAATCCAAACTTGAGTTATCATCCGGAAACCAAAGAAAAAATAAGAAAATTGAATTTTCTAAGTCGAAAAAAGTCCATAACTCTAGGAAAAATCATTGGATCAAACTCAAATTCGAACTCAACCTGTATCCTGATATGACTGATCCACAAAAAACGGTATTTGCAATTAAAGGATCCAAACTTGAAATATCATCTGGAAACCGAAAAAGTGAGAAATTTTCTAAGTAAAAAAAAGTTGACAAAAAGGGAAATAACTCCATAAAAGAACATCGGATCAAACCCAGAATTGCAGAGCACATGTGTTCTTGGTTGAAACACCTACATACCAAGTAATCGGATGATCATTACTGGAGTTATAACTCCGGACGAACAGATGGAGCTGATTACAATAGTCCCCCGAAAATAAATTTTACGGGGGACAATAAACACTGATTAGATGTCAAAGAGTTGTGTAATGTCCCCTTTATACAACTGTCACCATTTATTCAACGCTCCCATTACAAAATAAATCTGTGTTTTCATGGTACAGTATTTCCCGTGACACTTTCCTCGCACATCAGCACTGTCGATCTATTCAGCACTTTTGAATTAGCCTTCTGTCTCCATTTGGAGTAAAAAAAAAGTTTGGCCAAATGAAATGTTTATTAGCCAATTTCGAAAAAAAATTGCCCATTGGCCATGGACAGTGCGAACACTGCACACAAGGACACTCCATACCAAATATAAGCTAATTAGGTCTGATGGTTCTTGAGAAGATGTTGTTTTAAGAATTAATAAAAGGCTGCTCGGCCAGTCTCCCCCGAAATGATGGCTTCCTTTGGTGCTGGGGCTTTGTAGAAATATATATAGCGCAGTATGAGGTGTTCACTGCTTGGCAACATGCGTGAACAAACTTTGGCACATCTTGAAAAGATAACCCTATCTACAATGTACATAGAAGCCTACCCCAAGCTGTAGATCACTAGAACAGTTTAGGATTCTCAACGAGGATCTGGTGTGCAGCTAGTTTATCTGATGCTATGTTCTCTTCTTCATCTGAGATTTTCTTGAGGCAGGCTCGCATATCATTCAATCTGTGGCAATAGTGTCGGTATTCAGAATGCTTTAACAGCAAGTGCAGAAGATTTAAATGGTCAGACCTCACCTGATGCAAAAAAGAATATGCATATTAACACACAGTCTGAGTAAACTCATACCTAAATATTCATTACAACATTGAATATTAGGTCTGACGGATAACATCGCTATCTCATTTCCAAGTGCTCGGGATTCCGTAATCTGATTGATTGCGTAAATTATTTTCCGTCCAATGAAACCGTATGGGTTAATAAACAAGTGTTAGTGGGCGGAGACTCCCATAGTGTCACTTCTAAATATAGTAACAGAGCGGCGCTTGCAAATACAACAGACAGAAAAAATGGCTTCGAAATTATATATTCGGTACGATTCCGATTAATTTGAAGGATGTGCTGGACCTGATAGATAGGCATGCGTATGGTACCAACTTGGCCTCCCATAAATATAAATAGAACTCACTCATGTCCGTGTATTTGATTTACTTTATTGTAACATGGTTTGCAAATCAAATTATTTGTCGTAAAACTAAAAAAGTCATCTGAAAGTTAAACACCGAGGAAATGACTTAATTTTATGCTTTTAAATAGTTCTAAAGCATCATTTTTGATGACGACCTTATTTTTTGCTCTCGGATGCAGCTTTCCCGTTGATGCAGCGAGTTCATCTCCCGAAAAAGAATAGTCGCACACACGACAAATATTATCTTCTGTAAGTTTATGTCGCGACACAGGCCTTGTTATTACGAAGCACAACAAATAACACGTGGGGACACCTGTCAATCATCGATGTATTTTGGGGAAGCTCTTCGCTGAATAGAAATGATTTTGGTGACATTAGCTCCAGACTCTATATTTCAAATATAGAGTCGACGTTCACCCAGACTGATTAACACATTGAATTTAAGAAGTTTGACAAGGACATTGCCAGTATAAGTGATGGTATATCAGTTTCAACACGGCCAAAATACTGTTCAATATGAACTTGTTTTACATACTCACATTGTTTTCAGTATTCAGTTCAGGGATTCTTGACCAATTCATAATAATCAATTCAGTGATAACAAAATAATAGATTTGGTTTTCCTTTATCATATATCATATCTGTTGAACATTGTCACAGTGAATTCAGGCCTGCACCCAATCGACATACGTGGGCACTCCCATTTTATGGTAGATTGTAATCTTAGAATCGCAACAAGATGGAATTCTAGTTCACTACTTAATAATTTCCCACCATAAAATAAATTTTAAAGCTGATTAGCTAAAACTAGGTAAAATTCACATGGTTGCCAACATAACTCCATCAATAAATGACATTACTTTTGACAAATTTGAAGTGTATAGTTCACTACTGTTGGGAGGGAGATATGTATGATTCTGTGCCAACCCATGTGGGTTTGTTTACAAGAGATGTTCAGTGTAAATAAATGTGCCATCTTACATATAAAACTTATTACACATTCCAATCACAGTAATATGTGGTTTGAATGTTACCGGGTATGTGTATGGAGTACATTGACACTAAAATGCCAAATAAAAACTTCATAATGCGAAAGATACATGGAGAAAATGAACTGCAACTTTATTAATGAGAGAATGTTGCATAAAGTCACTTTAATAAATGAAGCTAATTTTTCAGGATTTAGTCAGAAATATGGCTTGTTGCCATTCATTGGAAAGCTCTCAGTGAGAGCTTTCCAATGAATGGCAACAAGCCATATTTCCGACTAAATCCTGAAAATTTACCCATAATTATGCCGTAGTTAAGGAGTCGGTTATTTAGGGCATTACTGTACATCATCGCCAAAGACACATCATAACATCCAATGAAATTTGAAGACCAATAAGTATGTACGTTGTGTTGGTTACTTAATACTGGCCAAATATAACAGTGGGACTTATTTATTTTTTTTGGTCACGGAAGAATGAGACGTTGATGGTTGTTTGGTATTTAGTGAAGGCGGAATGATTTTGCCAATAAAGCCACATAAATTGGCACTTAAATTTATGAATAATATTGACAATGCAAATTAGAAGGGAGATAACAATGTTGCGTTTCACAATTTTCAGTGGTAAACTGCTGGTTTTTACCTTCGCAAATACCATTTTTTTGCTTGGTTATTGGGTTGCAAAAATAAACATTTGTGACAGTAAAACCACCAGTCTACCACTGAACATCACAAAACACAATACAGTTATCTCATAAGTAATATGGACAAACAAATCATGAAATCCAGAAATCAATGCTGGTGCAGATGTCCTTGAAGGTAGTCACAGAAGAAAACATGTAGATAACCTTTCTATCCTACTTTTCCAAATTACATTTGTTGGGAATTGGAGCTGGAATATTTGGAAATGCAATTGCAAATTCCTGATCCAGAATTTTAACCTAGCGGTAACATCTACATGCAGAAAGCAAATTATCCCAGTTATAAACTACATTATTTATAAGATTGTTTATTTCATCTGGGCTATTTAGGGATTACTTTGTGATCACCTCCATCAGGGCAGAATATACAGCGTCGGTCCAGAAATATGCCTATATGAGCGAGGTCAAGGACACAGTCGCATATGAAATTGGACCCGCCCATATTGTTCCCGGGATCAAAGTAGGCCTATATACCAAATTTGAGTCAGATTGGTCGAGGTCCAGAAACATGCCTATATTTATAAGCGAGGTCAATGACACGGTAGCACGTGAAATTTGACCTGCCCATATTGTTTCCGGGATCAAAGTATGCCTACATACCAAATTTGAGTCAGATCAGTCGATCTGTCTAGAAACATTACTATATAAGCATTTATGAGCGAGGTCAAGGACATGGTCGAAAGTGAAATTGGACCTGCCCATATTGTTCCCCGGATCAAAGTAGGCCTCCTTACCAAATCTTGAGTCAGATCGGTCGAGCAGTTTTTGAGTTTATAACACACATACATACACATATACAAACAGAAGTTCCAAAATATATAATAGATATATGCTGACCAACACAGCAATGAATGTGTCCTATGCATTGGAATGCAATTTATTACAAACCTCAGACATTCATTTTTGAGGCGCGCGATCGCTCTTGCGCACTATCGCGCGGCTAAAATTGAAAACCAGCAAGCGATCGATCGCGCACCTAGGCCAAATACAGAGAGCGAACCTGATAACGCTATTTTCAGTGTCTACCAAGACGAGGTCACACGGTGTGACGTGTTGAATGCACTATCAGTCTGAGACTGAATGATTCGAAGCTAAAAATACATTTCTATGTATGACTTATGACGTCACATAAATTCCTGGAAAATCAAAGCGAGACCACGTGGCCGGGAGATGTTGATATTTATTCTGTCAGCATGGAATCGGAGTATTAAATTGATTCCTTTATATTAATAATTATGAATTACAATTAATATAGGAGCATGTACAATATAAATCATAGTGTGTAACATTCACTTGTGCTTATGGATAGTGGATTAAGCAGTGTTAAACCATCAAAGAGATTCACTGGACATCGATCATGAGTAAACTAATTCAATTTACGCGGCATTTATGAATGTATTTCCGCTGTTTATTTTATCTTGATAGAAACCGCGCGCCTGGCCAAAACCCAGCGAGCGGGACTCTGCGCCCCTACATTTTCTAAAAATGAAAGTCTGAAACCTATTGCTATCTTTCAGTTGATAATGTTACTTCCGCCTGTGTGATTATTGCACACAAATGTACTAGATCAATAAAAATACCTTGCTTGATGTAAATGATATAATGCTCGAACCACAACCGGTACAGCAACAATAATTCAACTTCCATCTGTGTTGAGTAGATGACTAACTAGCATGGAACCAAACAGAAGCAATTATTTGTTGCTAGAGAAAAATGAAAAAAGAACCGCACAAGCATGTGAAGGTGGTGAACTTAATCACACTCGTTACAATAATGCCCTAAATAATCGACTCCTTAACCACAGCAGAATTATGGGTAATTTTTCAGGATGTAGTCGGAAATATGGCTTGTTGCCTTTCCGATGAATGGCAACAAGCCATATTTCTGACTAAATCAGACTAAATCATGAAAAATGACCCATAATTCTGCTGTGGTTATGGAGTCGATTATTTAGGTCATTACTGTAGTTATTCCGCAAGTTACAACTCGAGCCTGATGGCTCTCCTTGTAACAGTGCTTTGCAACAAACTTGTGCGATAACGTTCACCACATTCACACATCTGTGTGGTTCTGTCTGTGTATTGTAAGTGTTAGGTAAAGCTATTGAACAACATTCCAGCTGAGGTAATAGTACCATTTCTATCTGTTTCTATGTTTAATTTACACACAATTTAGTGTTTTGCTAAGGGAAAGACAGAGTATCTTCGAGCTTATTTTTGGTGCTAGATAATAAAATACATGTGCATCTGAACTGAATTATATTCTATTCTCACCTTATCTCCTGGCATACTATCTTGCAGGTGCCTGAGTATTATGTCAATAAATACTTTCTCATCATTTCGGTACAGGAGCATTGAGGTAGTTATGCTGCTATACAAGTCGGTGAAGAACTTCATCACAGTATTTGCTCGCCTAGGCTTATGATCAAACATAACAACAGGATCATCTGAATGAATCATAGAAACAATCAAGTCACTGGTTTATAGCAGGAAGTACCTCTACAATCAATTAAACCTTTCTATACTGAATACTCATTGACGAGTAGTTCCCTCAGGAAATGTTCTGACAATAATTTCAACAAAAACCGTAAGTCATTTATAGAACTTATTATCTGAACATTTCCCACCAGTCAATACGAACCCTTCTACTCTTGTATTATCTGTTTTTCTGTCAGTTGTCTGAAAACCCCTCCAAATCAATTCCACAGTTAGGGAAATAGATATTCTAATTCACTCATTCAGCCTACAAGAAGGTAAATCCAATTTTGGAGATGCTGATCAGTCAGTTGCCCAGGTGAGATCAAGTGTAGCTGACGTTAAATCATATGATTGGGCCAACAATATAAACAGTGGGAAATTTTAAAGTAGACTTATGATTTAATCACACCTCGGCTTTATTAAATCATAATGTGGTACTGCAAATATCATGTTTTTGTTCGAAGAAAATATCAAACCAAATACATAAAAATATTCATGAATTGATTAAAATATCAAATCGAACATAATCAAAGGTCTGACAAGAGAAGTAAGTCCATATCTCAGGGGACTTTTGAAGGAGAATTATTGTTCTTATCACGCAGATATAACCATTATTGCCAAACAATATAAGCTCTTAGATATATGCACACTATTTTGGTCGGCATACAGTTATAGAGGTGTAAACAGGAAAGGAAATAGTGCAATCGGGAGTACACCCCAATCAGCTTTTGGATAGTAAACCTATGGTAATCAATCATCACAGTAATTAACATAGTGAAAAAACAGTAGTTAATTTACAATGGTTTTTGAGTGGTAATACTAAGGTAATCATCGTAATACCATGGTAATTACAAGGAGGCATAGTAATTATCATGGAGGCATGGGCATAACCATGGTAAATTAACTACTTTTTTTTTCACTATAGTTTTACCACTCAAATAACTGTTGTAAAACTATGGTTTTAAATTAACCACCCAAATCACCAATGCAAATTTACTACCAATATCATCATTGTAAAGTTACCACTCAAATGACCATAGTAAATTAACTATAGTTTCAGATAACCATTGTAAATTAACTATTATTTTTTATTATGGTAAACCATGATTTTACTATGGTAAAACAATAGAAAATTTGTATAAGGGTAGGCAAATAGAGCTGAAACATTGTTATTTCCCCTCCGTTAATTCATTATGTCATGACATCAAAGTGATAAATAATTTACTGGTGAAGCATGGCACATCTTATGTCAGGCAGATACCCAACTGTGTATCACATGTGGCAACGGTTGCTAAGCAAATACCCAGCTTTGGATGACCCTGGACTCCCAGACGTATTACGTCCTGTTTGCGACACCATTTTAGATGTCTGATGTTTGTAATGTGTTAAATGTGGTATATATCCAAAAAGTCACATTGACGTTCATGGTAAATCATTGCTCATTTTTAGGGGTGTATTACCAATTGACCACTCCTTAGCAATGGTTGGTATCCAACTACCCAATATTGAAAGATATAGGCAAATAGGACTCAAACAAGCAGATACATCGTTATTTCCCTACAGTTCACGCATTATATCGCGAACTAAAACGTCATACAATGAAATGGTGGAGCTTGACACATATATTTGGCCAGACCGGGTATACCTTTGTAAGAAGTGTAGCAACGGTTAATTACTAAGCATGTCTAGGGGACATCTAGAGATTCCAATTTAAGTTTACAATGATAATGTATCAAATTCTACCCACAACAGCCATCAAGATAAACACCTCACTGCTGACCCATTAGTATCAATTATACAGCAGAGCTGTCAACAAATCACAGGCATTGTTTATGTTAAAGTCTGGCATCTCTATGAAACCAATAACATTTATAATGACCTCAGACCATCTGTAGAGTGATGTTCTAGTCTACTGTTAACAACATGTGATGTGTATTGTTGAAACTTTTTTTAAATTAGATACCATAGCTTTCTTTATCTGCACGTTGGCATAATAGACATCAGAAAATAATATAGCCATATTAATAGCTAAGTAGTCCAAAGGCATGGGATGGAATTGGTGAATGTCGCTCCAAACAAATTTACCAGTACATACAGGGGGGGGGGGTCTGGAAAAAAATTGCACATATAGGGCCCAAAAAGTTTTTTTCCGACCCCGAGGGACCCACCACCCCATTTGTGCAAAATTTTGGGGACCCACCCCCCTTTCTCATGTTTTTATCAAAATTTCATAGTTTTTTTTAGCCGTTCTTCAATAACTGTCTTTCAATCCCATTCCACTGTCTTTTTTTAATGCAAACTCTTGTTGTGTTAAGATTCAAGCAGTAGCATACTTAATTGGTGAACACAGATCAGAAAAACGAAAAATAAACTGTATTCCAGGTGTTTACTGGTGTTTTCACTATCTAACAACAATAATAAAGCATTGTGTAAGTACACTATATGTCACAAATCGCCCTAGACCCCATTATAGCCTTAATTTATCGAGTGTGTTGTGTCTGACCGAGAACACTGGCCAGTGTAAATGGTGGTAAATAGGTCAGGGGTTCCACAATTATTTAACTCTTTAGTCTTATCCACCGGGGTGGGGTGGGGAGGGAGATTGTTTTTGGTTAGGTATACACATAGATATATGGTTATAATACCCCCCCCCCCAATATCAGTCGGCGGGTATATAGTTGACGTCTCGAGCCGTCCGTGTGTCCGTCGGTACAAACATTCTTGAAGACTGAATCTCCACTAGAGCAACTCATGATCAACATTATCTACTTTAAATTTTGTAGGCCTGGCTTAATTGTTTGGATTTCTACAAAATTAGATATAATTTTATCTTTGCATTGAATGCACCAGCCTTATCATAATTCAGTAATACATTGGGTCAGTATACCTAGTTGTAGTCTAACTTGTACAGATCATTTAGATGACTTTATAACCATAATGCCAATTTTAATAATATTACACATATCTAGTGAATCCATAATGGATTGTGGCTCACAACATGACTGCTTTTGACTACCGTAACCATATCAGTAAAGGCAAATAGAATGTGTGGACCTAAATGTTATCAAATGTTCAAGAACTGTTGAGTTTTAGTGGAGCTTCAGTTGCTATGGATTTTAAATATTTGTATGTGCATTTGTGCACTAGAGTCTGCAGTATAGTCTCAGTCAGATTTTATTCTTGAACTTTGAAGACTTTCATTTCTCAATGCATCTGTATGCATCACATTATTTCAGTTCAACTATTTGTAAGTGATAACAGTATAGAATTAGTATTTTAGTTTAGTCTTGTTGAGCAATAAAGCTCCAAGATGAAGTTTGAAATTCAATGAGAATAGCGTCACCTTCAATTGGGATTGTCTGAGCAGTAAACAGTAATGGTCATTCATCATAACCAATTCAGTTTTATTTGGATAATTGTTGCAAATTAACATTGCTTGCAATCATTCAAGTTGAGAAATAACCACAAGGAATGCATTTGATTACATGCCAGAACAAGTCAGTATTTCAGACATTAGAAATTTATGAGATACCGGCCCCTTTCAATTTCATGTTATGCAACAATAAGGTTAATCAACTTAATGATATCTAGTCATCATTGAGTATTCACCATGTAGTATCCAATTTGTGAGACAGTTTTTTTGGTTTTATTACTTTTATTCAGGTAATACAACTGGGTAATATATTAATTTTGTTACTAAATATTTCTTCCGTTGATCATAAGTTTCCTGAACGCTATTACGGTGGTCCACTGTGAAGTGGGCCGCGATCCTGTGAAACCCAGAAAGCTGCTAAATCTGGGCTAAAGAGTCACTATAGCTGCCTATATAGCCCTATACCAGCAAACATGGTACTAACAGGCTTACAAACAACATTACATGGTCAGTACTTGTAAATTGTTTGAAAAAAACACATTTCGGAAAAAATTTACAAGCACAATGTTTACCATAGTATGGTATGGGTACACATAAAAATGAAATGCGTACAGTGCGCTCATTCAGCTGGAACTTTGAACATCATGCACTAAATTCCAGACAGTAAACGAATGTACTTGAATATGTCGTATAACTCGTATTACCATCTATTATATATTTTAGAAGATCTGTGTGTGTGTGTGTGTGTGTGTGTGTGTGTTCGCGATGGACTCGAACACGGCTGGACCGATTTCGACCAAACTTGGTACGGACACGTAATTCGACCCGGGAACGAACATGGGCCTATTGATTTTCTGATCCGAGGTGAACTTTTCACGTGCCGAGGTCAAATCTGTTTTTACGCTGTGTTACGGGACTTTCATTTGAGTTCGGTGCTTACAAATCGATTCGAAACAGCGCGAATAATAAAATGCCAGTCATAATAATGACACTGTGAGAATCTTTCGTGTTTCCTCTTTCCAACGACATATAATGCGTATGTATCCGTTTTAGTTATCTGCCTCAATTATCAAGAAGAAGTGGTACTATCTTCCATCAGGATAAAAACAATGCGTAACTTCTATGACGTCGTTAGATGTCATAACGTTAGATCACGTTAACGCTTAACCGGCCGATGCATTTGACTGTTTCAGACGTCTTGGCGATATCTCGGGCACCGATGGTAATTTATCTTTACGTTGAAACTTGATAATTAATGAGCGTGTGTATATGAGGCGCGTTTATATACTTGAGTGGAAATAAAATCGGGTTAAACTGGCGGATTTTTACGGACGAAATTTGATGCATAGGGTATCTCGGTATCCGCTGGGCCGATTTCCCGGTATCCGCTGGGCCGATTTCCACCATTTTTGGGGTGTTGGTGTTTGATCCTACCTGACCTTGACCTTCAAAATGGTCAATTCAAGGTCAAAGCCCGGACGAAGTCGGGTCACCTTCTAGTACTATATATATGTCCCAACAGTCCCAACTGTCCCAATGCACTATATGCTCCACATATGGTACCTTATGACATATCATATAGACTACACTATACTTGTTGGTGTGCATGTTCTCTTCAGTGTTTTTGGGAGAACATTCAGTGCATCTGTAAGGCATGCAGGCATATATGCATATATGGGTCACATTAACATTAGATCACTAACAACAATGCCACGGTAAGATTGTCTGATCTTGGCGATGTGAGGCAAGGATAATATATCGATACATAAATAACATTAGAGAGTTGTCTCTATATAGTCCTACACCTCACATATAATAATGATGTTATTTTATATATGGCAAAATAGAATGCAAAAAGACAAACTCAAGTTATTTGACATCGTAAGAAATTCGCTAAGACGATGTGCGAACAGTTTCCTGTAAACATTTAATTCCATTATAAAACATATGGTAGTTAGGTCCAATATTTATCAAACATGATGTGATCAGACTGATTACATAGAATCAAATAAGCAGACTCAGTCTGCATGGGATCATTTATAATCCCCCCCTTGATTTCGGCTTTACCACGCTCTTCCCTAAATTATAGGCCTACCTTACCTATAATATAGGTGAATTTATATACTAATATGTACATTTTGTTATCTAATTGCAATGCCCGTGTGCAAATATATCAACCCCACACACCGAGTGACCGTCTCCAAACTAATCCACAAAGCTAGAATATGTGAGGCAACTTAAACGGTGGAATTGTTTTACATAGACCTACGCACGAGATACACAATTAATATCTGAGCGCAATACAATGTACTTGCTCAATTTGTGTGTACGTTCGATGTACGGTACGTTTTATCCTTTCTATATACTATGCGCAGGTGCAAATTTACCTACCAAAACTAGAGGTGTGACTGTCCCAATGGGACTAAGGATACCCCCCGTGTTTTTAAAATACTAAGATGTTTCACATGTCAGTATACATTTAGTTCAAATAATAAAATAACAGTTCCAATTGCAGGTGCACAACCCCAACCCTAATCTTAAACCTATTGACCGAAAAATGTAGGAATAAAAGCTCGGACAAAATTATGCATGTTGCGAAAGTCGAAAAAGGGGGATAACTCCACCAAAAAATGTCGTACAGACGTCATAATTGCAGGTGCACAGGTTCCAATGGTACTAAATATCTGTGCCAAGTTAAACAAAATTGACTTAAAAATGTAGGAATAAAAGCTCGGACAAAATTATACATGTTGCAAACATTTTCTAAGTCGAAAAAGGGGAGATAACTCCACCAAAAAAAGTCTGACAGACGTCATAATCGCAGGTGCACAGCTTCCCATTGTGGTTGATGTCTTTGCCAAGTTTCACGGAAATTGATCGAAAAACGACTGAGAAAAACTCCAGACAAATTTGTGTCCACGGACGGACGGACGGACGAGCTGATTCCAGTATACCCCCCCCCTAACTTCGTTGCGGGGGTTATAACTATAGATGTTGACTCTTCCATACACATGGTACAGACACCCTGAACATCACATAAGTGTGGGACGGCTATTTAAGTCATTCCTGGTTAGTATCTCGATGTTTATACCAGTTACAAACATTGGTAATGAGCCAGGTGTCTGCAGCCCGATATTTCAGGCTACCGAGTTATTGTCAAATTCACTTCAGCCCGATATTTCGGGCTAAATGATTCAAAGGGTTAAGAGAGAAATGAAAGTGTCAATGACACTTTAGCTCAACTTAGGTAGGGGAATAATTTAATGGTTGACAGTAAATGGAGGAATAGGAAAGGTTCTAATTGAAATGTCTAACCTGCGCCAAAGGATTTAGTGATGCAAAGAGTAAAATACAAGATGGCTGCTGGTGGCCATGTTTTTTGGCCAATTGACCCCAAAAGGACTCGTTCCCATCTACGTGTCATTGTTAACATCCATGACAAATTTTATGAAGATCTGACCAAAGCTACGAACTACAAACATCATGATAATCCGACAAACGTGCGAAAGGATTTAGTCATGCAAAGAGTAAAATCCAAGATGGCTGCTGGTGGCCATGTTTTTGGACAGAATGACCCCAAAACGACTCGTTCCCATCTACATGTCATTGTTATCATCCATGACAAATTTCATGACCATCTGACCAAAGCTACGACCTGTAGCCCGCACCAAAGGATTTAGTCATGCAAAGAGTAAAATCCAAGATGGCTGCTGGTGGCCATGTTTTTTGGCCGAACGACCCCAAAATGACACGTTCCCATCTACATGTCAATGTTAACATCCATGACAAATTTCATGATGATCAGACGAACAGTACAACCTGTAGCCTGCGCCAATGGATTAAATTTTGAAATCTAAGATGGCCGCCAGCAGCCATGTTTTTTGGCCGAATGACCCCAAAATGACTCATTCCCATCTACATGTCAATGTCAACATTCAAGACAAATTTCATAAACTTCCGACCAACGCAACGACCTGTAGCCCGCGCCAAAGGATTTAGTCATGCAAAGAGTAAAATCCAAGATGGCTGCTGGCGGCCATGTTTTTTGGCCGAACGACACCAAAATGACATGTTCCCATCTACATGTCAATATTAACATCCATGACAAATTTCATGATGATCAGACGAACAGTACAACCTGTAGCCCGCGCCAAAGGATATTTTGAAATCTAAGATGGCCGCCAGCAGCCATGTTTTTTGGCCGAATGACCCCACAATGATTCGTTCCCATCTACATGTCAATGTCAACATTCATGACAAATTTCATAAAGATTAGACCAAAGGTACAACCTGTAGCCCGCGCCAAAGGATTTAGTCATGCAAAGAGTAAAATCCAAGATAGCTGCTGGCGGCCATGTTTTTTGGCCGAACGACCCCAAAATCACTCGTTCCCATCTACATGTCATTATTAACATCCATGACAAATTTCATGATGATCAGACGAACAGTACGACCTGTAGCCCGCGCCAATGGATTGAATCTTGAAATACAAGATGGCTGCCAGCGGCCATGTTTTTTGGCCGAATGACCCCAAAATGACTCATTCCCATCTACATGTCAATGTCAACATTCATGACAAATTTCATAAAGATTAGACCAAGGTACAACCTGTAGCCTGCGTAAAAGGATTTAGTCATGCAAAGAGTAAAATCTAAGATGGCCGCCAGCAGCCATGTTTTTTGGCCGAATGACCCCACAATGATTCGTTCCCATCTACATGTCAATGTCAACATTGATGACAAATTTCATAAAGATTAGACCAAAGGTACAACCTGTAGCCCGCGCCAAAGGATTTAGTCATGCAAAGAGTAAAATCCAAGATGGCTGCTGGCGGCCATGTTTTTTGGCCGAACGACTCCAAAATCACTCGTTGCCATCTACATGTCATTATTAACATCAATGACAAATTTCATGATGATCAGACGAACAGTGCGACCTGTAGCCCGCGCCAATGGATTGAATCTTGAAATCCAAGATGGCTGCCAGCGGCCATGTTTTTTGGCCGAATGACCCCAAAATGACTCGTTCCCATCTACATGTCAATGTCAACATTCATAAAAAATTTCATAAAGATCAGACCAAAGGTACGACCTGTAGCCCGCGCCAAAGGAAATTGTTGACGGACACACGCACACACGGACGATGGACGATGGAACACTTTGAGTTAGAGTGAGGCAGCGAGCATGGCGCCGTGATTGCGCATAATAATTCGATTGATTTCTTTAGCATTGTGATGTACACAACGTACATGTCATGGGACTCATGTACGCCCATAGGTAACTTTATTGTTCGTCAACATGTAGACATTTTGATTTATGTATGTCAAACTATCAAAAATCAAAATGTATGCATACGCAGTACAACAAAGGTATCTATATAATACATACAGCGTAACAGGTATAAACACTACTATAGAAACCGAAAGTGCATGTCACGTGACTTTAAATAGTTGAAGACAACACCTAATCACGGATAGCAGCTATCCTCTACCCATCCAGTCAGCCTCGTGTGACGTCACGTATATGTCACCACAAATGATTATTATGATGACCACGCCGAAATCGAATCGTGTCTGTGAAATTGACATGAACATGGTGTAACTTGCAACTAGTTCAGTCGGCTCATTGGGATCAAAGAAAAATGCCGTTTGATGAATTGTTATCAAAAACGGACCATGGACATGTCGTCATGCACGTGGCTACATCAAACTTTCAAAAAATTTGTTGTGGAATAGCCTAGAATACATGGGTATGTTGCCTGTATTCGATCACTAGTCTGCCCATACCCACCTGTCTACTTACCCAAACATATACTTATGTATACAGTGTACTGGCATATTACTACGTTTGTTGATAGCTTCTAATTCTAAGTATTATATAACACATATAACATATTCTGCTATACATTATTGAAATAATCGGAATCGGCACCTGAATCGGCCGATTGTGATCTCAAATAATCGGCAATCGGCGCACGGCTCTATTTGACAATCGGCTCATCACTACGAGTCAAGGAACACATTGTACCACACCCAGATTTGAACTTGTAGTTTCAGGTGATTCAGTCATATACCAAGGGTAAAAGCAATTGGATACAAATAACAAAAAAATTCTGGAAACTAATTACTTGAAGACCTCTTAAAAGAGCAGTGATATACACATATTCTCAAAATAAGTGTCCCTTTGAACGTGGTCCTCAACCGTTAACAATGTGGTCATAACATCTACGCAATGCATTCGTCAAGTTGACAACGCATTGAGTGTACATTGGGACCGCGTTGAAGTTTAACGTGAACTGCGTTGAAGTTTAATACATTGCCTTGGGTGTCAACACGGTCGAGTAAAGTCAGTGCTGAATTGTGTTAGCCTATGTTGTAGCATCTTTTAATTTTGTTTTATTTACATTCACATTTGAATAATTCCATGTTATTTTCCAACTTCTCGTCTCCGTTCAGATGTCATTCAAAATGATTTTGGAAAAATATCAAATACGACACAATAAATGAGTCCTTTAAGGGAAACTAGAGGTGTGACTGTCCCAATGGGACTAACGATACCCCCGTGTTTTTAAAATAATAAGATGTTTCACATGTCAGTAAACATTTAGTTCAAATAATAAAATAACAGTTCCCATTGCAGGTGCACAAACCTAACCGTAATCTTAAACCTATTGACCGAAAAATGTAGGAATAAAAGCTCGGACAAAATTATGCATTTTGCAAAAATGTTCTAAGTTGAAAAAGGGGAATAACTCCACAAAAAAGTCGGACATACATCATAATCGCAGGTGCACAGGTTCTCATGGTACTAAGTATCAGTGCCAAGATTAAAAAACATTGACCTAACGAGAGGCCGATCACAATCGGCAGATATTTAACCCATACCCGGGCGATAGCGATTAGCTATAACTGATAATTTATCAAAGATATGAACACAGGTATCCATATATCAGCACCATCTTGAATTCAATAGCTCAAATAATTTGTCTTAAGAAGGGGTTAAAGTATTTGTGGTTGCGAAGGGGGGGGGTGTTCTAAATCTAATAACTCTATCCTTATTCATCCAAGGACCTCTCTATGTGAGATCCAATGGTTTAGTTATTTCTGAGGATATGTTTATAAGTTGAAGTTAGCTCATTGGAAACAAAACTACCAGCTATTCAAATCTCATTCACTTCTAAAGAGAAATTATAATTAGTTGACAAGCCAGACTGCTTAGAACAACATGTGGCATTCCATCTCATATTTAATTTGAACTTTAATGACCCCCTCCCCCCCATTCTTCCCAGTTGTTATTTGTTTATCAATCATGTCAAAAATGCATGTAGTTTATACAATTCAAAAGTGTTATCTATATAATGTTATACAGCCATGTTATACAGCCATAATATAAAGGAAAGTAACACTGAATCAAACGGTTTCAAGACATAACAATATTTTACAAGTAGCTTGCAGACTAAAACACATAACCTTCACTGTTAATCTTTTAAGCACTCTGTGGTCCCCAAAATTCAGTCAACCATGACAATATGAACAGATGGGAAAATAAGGTTCCTGGCAATATTATCTGCCATATTGATTTTCAAAATAATGCATCACCTATAATCTGTAAGCATATTCAATTGGTGTCTTATTGAATGTTCATTAACTAATGAACCTGATTCAACAAGAGGGTTCATTTAATATGTTTCTGCATAATACAAACAATAATGTAGATTTATCTGCTTGTAACCTATTGCATATAAAAATTATATTGGCTATTAGCCATTATTTTAATGTAATATCAAAAGAATGTGTCTGAAGGGTTAATATATTTTTCAAAAATCAATTAATCAATTCCACAATCCATAGAAGTTAATAGTGTGAAGATAACCCAAGATAAGACATATGAGGAAGAGCCCATGTGCATTATAGCATAAATCTGTTGGAAACTTGGAAAGGGTTAATTATTCTCTAAGCATATCAATGGAATATAGAAGACAATTGTGTAGGTCATGGGTCAATTATCAGGCATCCTGTAATGAAATTTCAAAATTAGATAAACAAGAGCCTCATGTCATTTATCAAATTTGACAATTAACCAGCCATCAGTATAATATTGTTTGTTTATCTTGGTATCCATCTAACAACTTGGCCATAGCTAAATAGCAGATGTCATTAATCATTTCATGAGCTGTTTACAATCTGCATGGGCATACACCAGGGAATGTTATCATTATATTTCTAATAGAGTTGTCCACCATTCGACCATATACCAGTGTATTTCATGGAACTACATTATAAGTCACTTGAATTATAAAGGGCCATAACTCTGTTAAAATATATCGGATCAAACCCAAATTTGAACTTGATCTGTATTTTGGGGTGAGGACCACATGTACCAAATTTGGTGTAGATCAGATGAAAAATATTTTGAGTCATAGCAGCTTGCGTGAGTTCTAAGTAAACATTAAGAGTGAAAAGGGTTAATTAAATAATACCAAAAACCATACGGATGAAGACCGTGCTAAGAAAAACCTAGGTAAAAAATATGAGGCAGATCAGAAGAAATATGTTCAACTTATTACATTGGATAGCATGTGTGTGAAGGGTTAATTATTTTCTAAACTGATCAACTAATCGATAGCAAAAACTATACAGGTGAGGGGTGTGTCATCATAAACCTACATATCAAATATGAAAACAATCAGACAAAAAATACTTTGGTTACAGCATCGGATAGCTCATGCCTATGTGCGGATGCAAAGTGTTAATAATTTCTAAACCGATCAACCGATCGATACCAAAAACTATACAAGTGAGGAGTGTGTCATCATAAACATGCACATAAAATTTGAACAAGATACGATAAAAAATATTTGAGTAAATGAATCGGATAGCAAGTGTCTACGGACAGACGGACAGACGGACGGACGAACGACGGATGGTTGATCCGGGTTATCGGCATTATGTGTACCATACATGGTATGGGTACACATCAAAATGTAGAAATAAAAGCTTGGACAAAATTAGGCATGTTGCAAAAAAATTCTAAGTCGAAATAGGGGGAATAACTCCACCAAAAAACGTCAGACAGACGTCATAATCGCAGGTGCACAGGTTCCCATGGTGGTTGATGCCTGTGCCAAGTTTCACGGAAATTGATCAAAAAAAGACTGAGAAAAACTCCGGACAAATTTGTGGATGGACGGACGACGGACGGACGAGCTGAGTCCAGTATACCCCCCCCCCCCCCCCGTAACTTCGTTGCGGGGGGTATAATAAGTCAGCCTGTTCCCGGTTTATAATATATAAATATTTATGAGGAAGCATTGAAATGCCCAGACATACAGAGAATCAACAACATACTAGCATCACCACCCTAATTAAATGACTGACACACGATCAAAGGAAGACACACCTGTGCATAGTTATGAAGAAATTCTGAATGTCAATCTACTTTAGAGTCGCCCACATGTGCGCAGTATGCAACATAGATTGAACATTTAAACCCAACACTTCAAATTGGCCATCTCGATGGGATATTTCCTGTAAAGCGTACAATATGGCCGAACAATGTCAGGATAGGAGTTGGAAACATTATGTTATAATATGTTACATATGTTATAATCACAACGATATTTGTTCATGAATAAAACAACGCCAATGTGTTAAATATTGACGTATATTTATGTACACGTAATTATATAGCTCCAAAATTGTGAAGTACAATATAGAGCACGTGGTCACCTTTTCTAGGAATTTTTAGCAAGCTGTACCTAAGCTACTTGACCGACTTGAAATTACAGGAGGACCTCAATCACATGAGGATGATCTTACTCAAAAACAAAATGAAACTATGGCCAGTTTCTTAATAAAGTAATGCATTTTATATGCCAACAAGACAGATAAAAAAATCAAAGTTATGTGACAATATATCTGGCCGTCATACCGCTATTCGGACAAAACATACCTGTCAGGCCATCATAAAGACGTCCCAACGTATCGCTGTTGGAATCAAAGACGCCATTCTGTTTTGTTTACGAACTCCTACACCATGTTATGTTTCGTAGGCAGTTATCTTGACCGCGTTTTGTTGCGTTGACGATTACAGCGACCACGTTATATTGCATTGATGGTTACCTCGACCGCGTTCAAAATTACAACCACGTTGAGAAACGTTAAGACCGCATTGCTTTAACACTAAAACCACATTGATTGTCATTTTTCAACACAGTCTCATGGAATGTTCTAACGTGGTCGAGAGAGACACCTATTTTGAGAATATGTGTAATCTGACAAAATAGACCAAAACTCAATTTGAGCTTGACATGTATTTCATATGGTTAATCCATATATCAAATCGGAAAGCAAATCGATAACTATAACATAAGTTGTGACCGGAAACTCTGGTAAAAAGAAGCAGACAGCTGCTATATTTGAACTTGACGTGTGTCCCTAACCAATGAGCTCACATACAGATATTATTTTATTTTATTAACTATTACTGAACATATCATCTGTGAGAAAACCGCGCCGATTTACGGATCATTATGAAATTTGTCATGGCTTCGTCAGGGTTTGTCAAGTGACCGAAATGATATCGTAAAAATACGTTATATAATTGTATTGCTCCAAACCATGATATTTGAATTTTAATCATTGCTATTAACGATTCAAATAACAACCTGCACATTGTAAATTATAAAATGAATGAATAATATTCAAATAATTCAAATAATATACAATAATTAATATACATGCAGAGAATCATACCTCCTCGGTTAAATATGACCATGAGTTTCTCAGATAGAGCCTTAGCTGTACCAATATCTGAAAGCACAGCCATTAATCTGTTCTTCTCAGGATCTGTGAAGTGTAGGTTATACGCGAGTAGAAAGTTGACAATGGGGTCGGATATCTTAATTTCATGCTCTGTTGTTGGTGGACTCTCCAAAAGATCGATCACATAATGTAGAAAGTCACTGCTGATAAGCTCTGAAAAGAAACAAGACAGTCACTGACTGTTAAGTTGATCATCAAAGGGTACCATTAACAAGACATTCAATGACTGTTTAGACACTCACCTGACTAATGACAGAGAAGACTGGGACTCTGAAAAATACAACAGTCAGTATTTGTCAAATTGACTTCAAAAGTAGCTATGATGATACTAGCCGAAGAATAATCCCAAACATTAATCGTAAGAGCTCTATTGTAAGAATACGTTTGTAGTTCAGTATAATCTTCTTCATACCCTTGTGCAACAAGTTTAGCTTTCACAATTATTTTTCCTTCTTTCACCTTTTTAGTCAGTACCCAACAAACTGACATAGTATTCTGACCTTCATCGGATACTTCAAGATAGACATCATTGTTTTTCCAGTTTTCTTTGTTGTTTGCATTAGATATTTCAGAAGCTTCGAATGAACATAAGTCGATAAGATTTTCCTCAGTTTTAGGAAATCATGCTTTGAGAGTCTCAAAATCAACAACCTTCTCTATGTCATCACTTATACATCTCAGATATTCAACCAATACTTCTATTTCCATGATGCCTTTCCACCACGTCCTAATACAGTAGCTTGTTTCCAATTTGAATCTTCAGTATCCTTGTACACAATAACGGAAGATTTATCTGGTATTTAACCAGATGTGACAGTAGGAATAGTCAGATGTGAATCAGAAACTTCATGTTCATCAAATTATTCTGCTGCATTAAAATTGTTCAGTCACATTGTCTGTAGAATCATCCTCAACAGAATCCAAATAATTTTGCTCATTTTCTAATTCCTGTGGAAGCCATATTGGTGTTTATGTAGAATATGGTGTTTTTCAAGGAAGGAGAAAGGCCTCTGCATAAGCTTCTCGAATAACTTCCAAAATTGGATAGGCAGAAAGAAAGTAGAATAACATCGTAGTCCATCTTTGAATGAGTCACACAACATCACTAGCCATGTATGATTTCAGTAAAATTGTGGTGACCATATATTTATTGATAAATTTTCATTGATCTATTGTGAAAGGCAGAGGAGCCTCGAATCTCAGGAGGGTTAAAATTTATCACCCAATCACAGTACTGTGGAATCATGGGCACAAACCTTGAAATAGTGTGTCTGTCATTTGCAGAATGAGGTCCCCTGAGGGTAAATTTAGTGATGCTACCCCACATAGCGGGCTAGCGTCACCAAATTCACCCTCTGGGAATGTCATTCTGCTGAGGGGTAAGCAGAATGAGGTCCCCAGAGGGTGAATTTGGTGATGCTAGCCCGCTATGCGGTGTAGCATCACTAAATTCACCATCTGGGGACCTGCAAATGATAGACACACTATTTCAAGGCTTGCATGTGCACAATTTTCACATTGATTCACACGTAATATTTGCAGGAGCCTAGCTCAGACAGATGGATTCAACAAGAAACACAATAGATTGGTAATACAGACTGTACTATTATCAAAATAACATACTATGGTGTGGGTTGACTTAATATTAAATTGCTAACAACAGACTTACCATGAAGATTCACAGGAAGAGGATCACCCATTGAGAAAATCATTGTTGACACCAGTGTTGTATAATTGAATCTTTGAATATCTGCAAATTGAACAAAATTTACATCAATATTATGTACACAAACTCCTTCTCTAAAGGCATGTGTATCATGTAGAATCTCTATTCAGCCTTACAAATCAAATCAAACAAGAATCGCATCAGAGATGTGGGGTCGAGTTGTGGTAGCTATGCCAAAAATGGGTTTGGATTGAAATTGCATCAATTGTAACTGGCTATCATACACAGCACTGTTGAGGAAGGCTAACATACTGTGCATATTCCCCTGCACACCCAGCTCAACAAAGTTATGGAGCCATCATGATCAAAAGGAACTAATTAAATTAAAACAAGCAGACCTTAATGGTTTTCTAACTCTATCAAGACATTGAATATCAACAAAATAGTTGATATCTGTTGAAGTTATCATGATATTATAATCAAAATTCATGAAAGGAACTAATTAAAGGCATAAGTCAGGACAAAGTAGGTGGACCTGGCCGATTTTCAAACTCATTCAAGACATTCTTAAGCAAGTCTCATATACTGAATATTAAAATGAAAGTGTCCATTACACTGTAGCTCAACTTGTTGAGGGGATAAATTGATATGTTAGTCAATGGAGCGATTGGGAATGCAGAAAGCTGAAATGTCTAAGCATAATACTAGATGTATCAGCATGAAGAGATATAGTAAAATTCAATATGAAGATCAATATGAAGAACGATCGGATGAGAGAAGTAGATTGTAGGACGTGCTAAAGGATTTAGTTATGCAAAGAGTAAAATCTAAAATGGCTGCTGGTGTCATGTTTTTTAACTAAATTCAGAAAAATTAGATTACTCCCATCTTGTGGTCATCCCGAAGATCCATCTGAAGTTTAGTGATGATCGGACAAGTAGGGTGTCATCTGTTGGGTGTACCAAAGGATTTAATTATACAAAGTGTAAAATCCAAGATGGCAGCTACATTTTTCAACGAAATTCTGAAAAAGTTGATGGCTCCCATCTAGAGGTCACCCCTATGATCCATATGTATGAAGTTTGGTGATGATCGGATGAGGGATGTGGCCTGTAGAATGTGCTCAAGGATATAGTCATGCAAAGATGGCTGCTGGCAGCCATGTTTTATCCCGAATGACCCCGAAATGACTCGTTCCCATCTACATGTCATTGTTAACATCCATGATAAATTTCATGATGATCAGACCAAAGGTATGACTTGTGTAGCCCATGCCAAAGGATTTAGTCATGCAAAGAGTAAAATCCAAGATGGCTGCCGGCAGAGATATGACCCCAAAATGACTCATTCTCATCAACATTACCTTCCACGACAATTTTCATGATGATCAGACAAACAATCCGGCCTGTAGCCCATGCTAATGGATTGAATTTTGATATCCAAGATGGCTGCTGGTGGCCATATTTTTTTGCCGAATGTCCCCAAAATAATACTTTTTTACCCAAAATATGTATCTCCTAATAAGTATCTTAGACACTAAATGAACTAGTGGTTATATACTTCTTGCTTGCAAGATCTTAGAAGCATTTTTAAATGAAACCTCAAAATAATATTTTTTTAACCAAAATATGTATCTCCTAATAAATATCTTGGACACTGAATGAACTAGTGGTTATATGTCAATGACATTGTAGCTCAATTTGGAAAGGGAATAATTTCATGTGTTGCAGTCAATGGAGCGATTATGTATGCGGAAAGTTGAAATGTCTAAGTAATACTAGATTATCAATATGACGAGATATCTATAAAGTAAAAACCAAAACTACTAGTCCGGGAGCTAATAGGGGTACCCTTGCACCCCCCCTGGGACTTAACTTCACCCCATTTATTTTGTTCCTTATTATGTCCTTCAACTTTTAAGCAATGTTAACAAGAAAAAAAAGTGGCCGTGTAGACTCCAGACAAGATGGCGTCCATCATGGCCGCCGTTTTTCAGACCAGACCCTAGGTCAGTTTTATGCAAATTATAACGGGAAAATCTTGTAAAATGTATACAAATGTATATATTTTCGTGAAGCTAAGACATAATGACACTTTTTTGGGCCAAAATTGAAACTCATCATCCAAGATGGCCGCCAAAATGGCCGCCGGAAGTTGAAAATATGACATTTTTTCACAAATATCTTCTAGATCAATTCATGCTGTTTGGAACTGGTTGAGTAATATGACTTTATTTAGTGTTGTGTATATTAACTGATCATTGGAGCAATTAAATGTGCAACTAATGGGGTCCTAGCCCCTTCTGATCCCTCAAAAATTCGATTTTACAGAACGCGGTACAAAATTTTACAAAAAATCACAATTGGGATTCTAGTCATATTTCAAAAAGAAATGAAAAGAACACTGTAATGTAATGAGGCATATCATTACCTATGAATATTCCAACTCTCTGGAACCAAAAATCTTACCTTGGCTGAAAATGGCTGCGAAAATGGCCGCCAAAATATGGAAAATGGTAAATATTGCCCCAGGGTGTCCTGCAATCGCTTACAAGTTGTGGTTGATGTATCCAATTGGCTAATCTGTATTCTATACATTGCACACTAACATCTCTGATGCACCATGGATCATTTTTACTATTGTCACCACTGACATCACCATAGATATGGGATTTATCTCTCACAAACTTGACATAAATATCGGCAAAAATTCACTTTTCAGGGTTCGACCATTTGTTCAAGTAAAATGCAACTATCTTTGGTATCAAAGGTGTTTATTGTTTTGGTCTATCTTAAGTGTGTCACACGGTGGTGTTTAAAGACTAAAATGCTCAAGATGGCTTCCAAAGTTGTAAAAAGTTAAAAGTTAACATATCCGGAACATTATTCTCTGCGTTATCCGAAAAAGATAGCAAATTGTGACTCACTATGTTATTTTACGTATTAGTTAATTAACTGACAAATACGTTCTATTATATTTGTCCCAGTTCCGTATGGGGCATGACAAATTCATTTTAAAGTTGCAGTATGGAATTTTGCGGAGAACCTCTTTTGTGATTCTGGCAATATTATTTAAAGGAAATGGGCAGAACTTTGAGACGGAACTGAGATGAACCATCATGATATGTGGGTATTCAGGCCCACTATGATACAAATTTATCAACTAGATACAGGGTGGAAGCCAAGATGGCAGCCACGGAGTTACTCTATGGTCATAGATGAGGATAATAGGTATACAGGGAGTTATTGTATGGTCACGAATGATGTGTGGGTATATAGGGAGTCCCCTGTTGGTGACGGTGGGACTTTTATTTATATATGTCGTGGATGTGTTATCATTGGTGGTGTATGGGGAGTAGATGTATGATCATGGATGGCGTGTATATAACTTATGAGTGGCAAGTATGGAACTTATAAGTGGTCGTATGTGCGGGTATTGGTATATCTGGAAGGGCTCACCATTGGTATTGTGCATATGTATACATGGATGGACTCTATGGTCATGTGTATGGCGAATAGATATACATGTAGTGGCTGTATGGTCCATGGTGAGGTGAATATGTATAAAATGAGTGACTGTATGGTCGTGAATGTAGTGAATATGTACACATAGAGTGACTTTTTGGTCATGTGTCGGGTGTAGGTGTATACCTGGTATTCATGCATGGTGACTCGTGACTGTATCGTCATTTGTGGTATGTACGGGTATAACCAAGTATGGTTGCATGATCAGGTGTACGTGTATAAAGTGGGTTACTATGTTGGCATTTGTGTGGTGTTTATGTACATATTGAGTGACTTGGGTAATGGGTGGGTTGTACATGTGTATCTTGGGTGGCTATCGCTTTCCACAATAACTCAAGGGTATGTTAATCAATAGAGAGGTCATGTCAGAGAGTTCTCCATCTTGATGATGTTTATGTAGATGGGGACGTTAAGCTGTATACATGTATACATGTACACCTGACCCATGACCACGGGTGACCATACAGCCATGTGTCACAATGCTGCGACACCGGGTATACTCCTAAACATGACCCATAACCATATAGTCACTCCTTGTATACCCATTCATCTCACCATTGGCCATAAGGTCACCCCCTGTATACCTATTCTCCAAACGCATGGTCAAATAGACAATCAATATCTACATCAACACCATAAAGTCATTCCGGTATACATATGCACCTCACCAATGGCCATATAGCCACTCGCTTCATACACATACCCCCACCCATGTCACCTGGTATACTCCTTCACCTGACCTATGGCCATATAGTCACCCCGTGTGTACCTATTCAAAACATTCATACATGATCATGGCCAATCCTTGTATACATATTCACCTCAACATTACATTTGTGACCATACAGTTACTACTTGTACACCTACATGTACTCATCTCACCATTAACAATACAGTCACTACTTGTATACCTATTCGACACACATAGTCATATAACCACTCGATATACATAATCAGCCCACCCTAGACTATAGATTCACTCCAGGTATACATGTAAACCTCACTAATGGCCATTCATCCCTTCCAGATATACAAAAAAAACGCACACATGACCACTCAAACACTCCATACTTGCATATACACCTCACACATGACAATTAAGCAATTCACTGCATAATCATACACGCCATCCATGATAATACAGCTAAGCCTTATACACCCACAAATGATAATACATCCACGAGATATATACATATACATCCCACCATTACCACACGGACACTCCCTATATACCCACACCCTCGATAATGTCCACCCAGCTTACTCCAGGTATTCATATTCAATCATGACCGTACAGTCATTCCATGTATACCTGTACACATTACCCGTAACCATAAAATCACTCCCTATTTATCCACACACCCCATCCATGATCATACAGACAACACATGCACATACCACCCATGAACTAACAGTCACTCCATATATACATAATCAACACATATATGACCATGTAGCTATATACATACACCACACCAATGACCATACAGGTACACCGGTTGCACCCGTACTGAATATACACAATCATACACCATAGAGTCACTCCATGCATACCGATTGACCTCACACCTGACCATGACCTCTCCCTGTATACATAGATGCATCTTACCATGGACAACCCACTCATAACCATATAGTCACTCATTGTATACCTACTCACATCAGTCATGACATACAATAACTCCATGTATACCTATTCACCTCACATATGATCATAGAGTAACTCCCTGGCTATGATCTTTGCATCCACACTGTATCCTGTTGACATTTTATAATAATGGACCAGAATAGCCAAAGATTATGGTCCATCTCAGTTCTGTATCAAAGTTCTGCCCATTTCCTTTCAATAAATGTGGCCAAAATCACAAAAGAGGTTCTCGGCAAAATTGCATACTTTAAAATGAATTTGTCATGCCCCATACGGAACTGAGACAACCAGAATAGAACATGTAGTTGTCCGTTAATTAACTAACATGTATAATAACCAAGTGAGTCACAATATGCTACCTTTTCGGATAACGCAGAGAATGTTCGGGATATATGTAAAAAATTAACATTCTACAAATTTGGTTGCCATTTTGGAAACCACCTTGAGCAATTTAGTCTATAAACACCGTAGTGAGACACATTTAAGATAGATCAAAACAATAAACACCTTTCAATCCAAAGATAGTTATATTTTACCTGAAAAAATGGTCCAAACCTGAAAAGTGAATTTTTGCCAATATTTATGTCAAATTTTTGAGAGAAAAGTCCAATATGTTTGACGATGTCAGGGGTGACAATAGTAAGAATTAACCATAGTGCATCAGACATGTTAGTATTCGATGTATAGAATGCAGAATAGCCAATTTTATACACCAACAACAACTTGTAAGCGATTGCAGGACACGCTGGTGTAATATTTACCATTTTCCATATTTTGGCGGCCATATTGGCAGCCATTTTGAGCCAAAGTAAGAATTTTGGTTCCAGTGATTTGGAATATTAATAGTTAATGATATGCCTCACTTACATTACAAAGTTCTGTTCATTTCATGTTGAAATATGACTAGAATCCCAATTGTGATTTTTTGTGAAATTTTATACCGCATTCTGTAAAATCGAATTTTTGAGGGATCGGAAGGGGTTAGGACCCCAATAATTGTATATTTCGTTGATCCAATGATCAGTTAATATATAAAACACAAAATAAAGTTGCATTACTCAACCAGTTCCAAACAGCATGAATTGATCTAGTAGATATTTGTGAAAAAATGTTATATTTTCAACTTCCGGTGGCCATTTTGGCGGCCATCTTGGATGGTGAGTTTCAATTTTGGCCCAAAAAAGTGTCATTATGTCTCAGCTTCACGAAAATATATACATTTGTATACATTTTACAAGATCTTCCGCTATAATTTGCATAAAACTGACTTAGGGTCTGGTCTGAAAAACGGCGGCCATGATGGACGCCATCTTGTCTGGAGTCTACACGGCCACTTTTTTTTCTTGTTAACATTGCTTAAAAGTTGAAGGACATAATAAGGAACAAAATGAGTGGGGTGAAGTTAAGTCCCAGGGGGGGTGCAAGGGTACCCCTATTAGCTCCCGGACTATACAACTTGTAGCCCGTGCCAAAAGATTCAGTCATGCAAAGAGTAAAATCCAAGATGGCTGCCAGCGGCTATGTTTAATGGCCGAATGACCCAAAATGACTCGTTCACATCTACATGTCAATATTAACATAATTTACAAATTTCTTGATGATCAGACAAACAGTACGGCCTGTAGCCCGTGCAAATGGATTGAATTTTGAAATCCAAGATGGCTGCTGGTGGCCATGTTTTTTTGCCGAATGATCCCAAAATGACTCATTCCCATCTACATGTCAATGTTAACATCCATGACAAATTTCATGATGATCCGACCAAAGGTACGACCTGTAGCCCATGCCAAACGATTTAGTCATGCAAAGAGTAAAATGCAAGATGGCTGCCAGCAGCCATGTTTTATGGCCGAATAACCCCAAAATGACTGGTTCCCATCTACATGTCAATGTTAACTTCCATGACAAATGTCATGATGATCAGACCACAATCTGGACTGTAGCCCGTGCTAATAGATTTAATTTTGAAATCAATGATGGCCACTGGCGGCCATGTTTTTTGGTGAACAACCTCAAAATAATATTTTTTTACCCAAAATATGTATCTCCCAATAAATATCTTGGACACTGAATGAACTAGTGGTTATATACTTCTTGCAAGATCCTAGAAGATTTTTTAAATAAAAGTGTCAATGCCACTGTAGCTCAACTTGGAAAGGGAATAATTTCATGTGTTACAGTCAATGGAGCGATTAGGAATGCGGAAAGTTGAAATGTCTAAGTAATACTAGATTATCAACATGAAGAGGTATCTATAAAGTAAAATCTAAAAGGTTGTTGGTGGCGATGTTTTCCAATGAAATTCAAAAACATTTGATAGCTTCCATCAAGTAGATCAATATCAAGATTAATATGAAGTTTGGTCATGATCGGGAAGTGGACGTTATGGTGTGCCAAGAGTAAAATCCAAGATGGATGCCAGCGTACATGTTTTATGGCCGAACGACCCCAATATGACTCGTTACCAACTACATGTCAATTTTAACAGCCAGGATGTTAATTTCATGATGATCTGGCCAAAGCTACGACTTGCAGACCGTGCCAAAGGATTTAGTCATGCAAAGAGTAAAATCCAAGATAGCTGCTGGTGAAGATGTTTTATGGCCGAATGACCCCAAAATGAAACGTACCCATCTGCATGTCAATACTAACAGCCATGACAAATTTAACTGGAGGTGTGACTGTCCCAATGGGACTAAGGATACCCCCCGTTTTTATGTTTACCCATACCATAGTATGGTAAACATAGTGTCGTTGTCCGGATTGACAACTCGTCGTTAGTCCGTCCGTCCGTCGTCTGTCTGTCTATGTCAATCTGTCCGTAGGCACTTTACGCATGGTGCGATAACTTGAACAATTTCTATCCGACCGGAACCAAATTTTGTATATGGGTATCTCAGCCCAAAATACAGATTGAGTTCGAATATGGGTTTGATCCGAGTTTTTTATACGGAGTTATGGCCCTTTTTCGACTTCGAATTCATGCATGCTGCCATAACTCAAACAATTTTCATCTGATCGGAACCAAATCTGGTATGCGAGTTTCTCAGCCCAAAAATACATATCGAGTTCGAATATGGGTTTGATCCGATTTTTTTAATGGATTTATGGCCCTTTGACATAGAATTAATCCATGCTTCGATAAATCAACCATTTTTCAACTGATAGGAACCAAATTTTGTATGTGAGTTTCTCAACTCAAAATACAGATCGAGTTCGAATATGGGTTTGATCCGATATTTTTTAATGGAGTTATGGCCCTTTGATTATTTTATTCATCTCTAAAATATATCAAAGATACAGTTTGCACAGTCCAGGTAGAATCTCATAAATCAGGTTTACAAAGCCATGAAGTTGTCTTCTAACATAGAGCAACAGTGATAGTATCCAGTTACACTGACTCTCTCTTGTATTGAGTCAATTAACTGCTACCATATGCTTTGGCCATATGATGAGATATCATAGATGGAATGTTTATGCCATTATATTTTATATGCATGGTTATTTAAGTTTCATCTTAACTCTTTCAACCCGGCAGCCCGCTAAAGCGGGCACGACGTAATTTCCATTCATCCCGGCAGCCCGCTTTAGCGGGCAGAGCGCAATTGTCGGGAATAATACAATATTTCAGAGATATACAAATGATTTTATTGGTTTATAGCGACTTGTATATCCTTTGAGTGATATTCGGCATCAATACTAATTTATCGGTGCACACGAATACCTAGCATGTACGCGATTAAGAGACTTTTCGGGCCTATAAATATAGACAGCAGCTGTATGACGTCATGATTACTATTTTGGGTTTTCCTAAAAATCGATGACGCAATACTATACCGACAGGTGTGCATGGTGTTTTGAGTTACATTTCGATTATGGTTTATTGGTTATCACAAAAACTTACCGTGCCGCACTATGGCGCGACTTTAATAATAATAGCTGCATGTGCATGTTATAAACATGAAATCGACATTCATAATCATTTTGGGAATCGAATCAGGACATTGGCAGTTGTTTTATTTGGAATGTTACTCATAATTCCTCAGCATACTGACAAGTAAATCCCTGGGTCTAAAATTGCTAGATGTGGGTGTATATGTCTGTTTCGTCCAAATAGCGTCTTTCTGTCATACTAGCTGGGTTAGTACTGGTCTGATCGTGCCTTTGATAATGCAATTATGTTCAATGAACCGATTGGTAAAACATTTGAAACCATGCACGGTGGCATCACAACCAAGTATATACACCACACTTGTAAAGACTGACACATACATGTATGTATTTGTGGAAAACATTGATATGCGAATTTGATATCCCAGATACAGGTGATACATGCCCCTATAGCATATGTTGGGATTCAATGTCCCTTCTCGGTTCTCACCTGAACACACCTGATATATCATTTAGGTCACCTGTTAACAATCATAAAACATTCAGTTTGCCATACCCGACATCACTCTAAAGGTAGTGTTGCAGCAATATATCAGGGACACATAATTTTTCTTAGGCAACCTGATAATCCAGGGTTCTGGGACATCTATATCTGTATATTCAGGGATGAAAGAGTTAAAGGCATAATCTGGTTGTATTGCTTAATAGCATTACTATTGGAGGTTAATAATTTGATTGTGTTTATTAGATTTGTCGGAATTTTGTTGGTTGCATGGGAAAACAACTTTGGTTTTCAAATTTTTAAAAACTTGGGAGCTCTGTATCAGTCTATGAGAACAAAATAATTGTTCATAACACTTTTAGAACTGTTGGTCTAGTTTGTTTTATTTATATATTAATGGAAAGCTTTTTCGACATTGATTTCAATTGATTACAAATGTGAATAGAATATCAAAGGGGCACACCAGGTTTGATATATTTTTCTTGTACTCTGCATGGGATAAAACTTTTTATGTGTACCTATACCTATACCATAGTATGGTACACATAGTGTCAATGTCCGGATTGACCACTCGTTGTAAGACCATCTGTACATTCGTCTGTCTGTCTGTCCATAGACACTTTAGGCATAATGCGATAACTCTAACATTTTATATTTGATCGAAACCAATTTTGTATATAGGTTTCACATCCCAAAATACAGTTCGAGTTCGAATATGTGTTTGAGCCAAGTTTTTTTTTACAGAGTTATGGCCCTTTTTTACTTAGAATTCACGCATGCTGCCATAACTCACAATTTTTTTATCTGATTGACACCAAATTTGGTATGTGAGATTGTCAGCCCAAAATACAGATCAAGTTCGAATATGGTTTTGGTCCGATTTATTTTAAAGGAGTTTTTTTTTTTTAGATTGAATTTCCTCCCTCAATTCAACATGCAAAATATATCAAAACAATTGTATAATAATACAATTATTATTTAATTTAAAAAAAATTGTCATTGACACTAATTTGTTTTAGTTGTATACCATTAATTAGGTGTGATGTCCTGTTTTGAAAATATGAAGATTTCATTGCAATAGTTGCATGAAGTATGATATCAATAAATTGCCATGTGAACATCCAATATCCAGACTATATGAGAGTACCTTTAATAGATGTCATTCCAAGTGAAATCTGTTATTAATTGAGTGATGACATATGTTACAGAGCTGTAGGGGGTGGTTGTATGAAGGTAAAGATAAACAACTTGCTGGCTGGATAATTGTTTATCCTATCTGTCAAATTGATTAATGGCTAAACCATTGGATCTCACAGTGAGATGTCCTTGTGTGAATAGGGACAGAGTTATGAGATTTAAAATGACTCCCCCCCCACCCCAAATACTTTAACCCCTTCTTAAGACATATTATTTGAGCTTTTGATTTTAAGTTTAAGAACTGATATATGTATTAGGGGTCAACTCAAAACTCTAATCGGTACCGATTGACATTTACCGATTGTAATCAAGCCCTTTGAATCGGAAAAAATCGGTAAGTCGGATAGAGTAATTACATTTAGAGCAACATGAACGGAAAAATCGGTACCGATTCCACCGATCAATGCACAAGACATCAAAAGAGGGAACGCCACAGTCGGTAAGACAATTGGTGAAATCGGTACCGATTGAGATGTTTAACGTTCGACTTTTGTTGCACGAAAGAGTGAACGCCGCAGTCGGTAAGACAATCAGTGAAATCGGTACTGATTGAGACGTTTTACATTGTGTCGTCGTTGTATGAAAGCAACACGCATCTGTCGTTGTTTACCCCAGAACAGAGATCATCGGGGATTCCCCCGGAAAAAATCCTATGACATTTACGACAATGCTGATATGGGACAATCCTGGATCAACTCTGTGGACTACTTTTACTTCGCACGCGCTTAAATTAAAAAAATATATGTTCCAATGTGCGTCTTATATGAGATATAAAAATGACCATTATAAAATCCGAACATTGTGTGAATAATATTTTATTCAAAAATACAAATGGATTAATGTTAAATCTATGCTAAACAGTACTTTTTCGGCACTATTTTGACCAATTCTCTTGTATTCCTCCGCGCACATTTCAGAAGTTTGTTTTGCGCGCATTCTGTCATTTTTTAAGTCAATGTGACGTTTTCGAAGCCTTATCAACTTAATCAAGGTGAATCGACGCAGATCAAACAAAATTATTATTTATATTTTATTTTTTACAAAGACAAAAAGCCGTTCTGTCCATCTAACAGACACTCGAAAGCATGTATGTCAAAAAGTAGTGCTGGGCGGTTTCCCGATTAATCGTCAATACCCGGTTAATATTTCAATATCGTCAGTAATATCGTCAAAACTAAAATAATCGTAATATCGTCGGCAATAGAGGGTGCCAGACCATCATAAGCGTATACAAACAAATAGTTTAACTCAAGCCTAAATCGAGTTATTTAAGTTTTAAATTCCAACTAAATCCCTGTGTCCTGACTTTTTCAATATTCAATAATCATAGTAAACAACGTTTAGGACGACTAACGAAATTAGGGGGATATGAAAACCCCGAATACGTCCCCCTTTCGCTCACAATATTACACAAACCCTCCGACTTCCCTGCGTACTTTTTATTACAATTTACAAGAGAATTCACCAAATGATTGAAGACTGATCGGGTGATAGATCAATATGAATGTCAGTTTTGCCACGCCTCTTCCTTCAGTACAATGATGCACATGCACCGTCAATCAAAATAGTAAATGAGCGAAGATACCGCCCCCTTCTCGTCTAGAAGAAACCACTCACGGCGATTGGTTAAAACCAATATTATAGAATTAGGGCTTCAAACCCGCCCAAAATACATGGTGTCCTTGCTTGGCCGAATTCCAAAAGTTATGTACTACGTGTGTGTGTGGACTTCGCTAAAATTTGTCTTGACGGTAAACCATATTCCATTTGTCAAGCGACGCAAGTGTCATCGGGAACAACATATGTATTTGCTCAACATAGTTGAATATACCGAGTTAGAAAAGGATACTATATAGTATAGAACACTTTTAGTTTTGGCATAGACTAGATAATGGTTTTATTAATTATCGGTATATACCAGAATTTGTCAAGTCAGCGGAAAGAAATTGTCCGAATAGCGGAATTTAACCGGTGAATTTACTTTTCATTCCGAATATCGATCGAGCATGAGGTTGTCACTGGTTGAAAGGTTGTGTATGTTATTATTGACGTCAACTTGTCAAAATTAATGACAATGATGTGATTCTAGCGAACAGTGAGAAACTGTTTAAGTTACTAGTATCTGATGTTTTAAAAAACCGCGATTATATCGTTAACCGATGTTTTAATTTCCAAAAATCGCGGTTTTTATTTTCGTTAATATCGTCCAGCCCTATCAAAAAGTAAACAGATTCGAGGTACCTGGCACGTGCAGTGAGCCGACGATTTGCAGTATGTTTTCATATACTTATTCAATCGGTAATTTTGTTTCTAAGCATCGTGTAAATGGAACCGGTGTTCTGAAATGAAAGTGTCAATGACACTGTAGCTCAACTTGGAAAGGGAATAATTTAATGTATTACAGTCAATGGAGCGATTAGGAATGTGGAAAGTTGAATGTCTAATACTAGTTTATAGACATGAAGAGAAAAGTAAAATCCAAGATGGCTGCTGACGGCCATGTCTTCGGCCGAATGACACCAAAATGATTGTATCCCATCTACATGTCATCGTTAACATCCATAACAAATTTGATAACTATCAGACTAAAGGTACGACCTGTAGCCCATGCTAAAGAATTTAGTCATACAAAGAGTAAAATCTAAGATGGCTGCTGGCGGCCATGTTTTTTGGACAAATGACCCCAAAATGACTCGTTCCCATCTACATGTCATTTTATGATGATCAAACTAAAGGTACGACCTGTAGCCTGTGCTAATGGATTGAATTTTGAAATCAAAGATGGCCGCTGGCGGCCATCTTTTTTGGACGAATGACCCCCAATATGACTCGTTCCCATCTACATTCCAATTTCAACAGCCATGAAAAATTTCATGATGATCAAACTCGAGGTACGACCTGTAGTCCGTGCTAAAGGATTTAGTCATACAAAGAGTAAAATCCAAGATGGCTGCTGGCGGCCATGTTTTTTGGCCGAATGACCCCAAAATTAATCGTTCCCATCTACATCTCAATATTAACATCCATGACAAATTTCATGATGATCAGACGAACAGTACGACCTGTAACCCGTGTTAATGGATTGAAATTTGAAATCAAAGATGGCCACTGGCGGCCATGTTTTTCATCCGAATGACCCCAAAATGACTCGTTCCCATCTACATTACAATTTCAACAGCCAAAAATTTGTTTATGATGATCAGACTAAAGGTACGACCTGTAGCCCGTGCTAAATGATTTAGTCATACAAATAGTAAAATCCAAGATGGCTTCTGGTGGCCATGTTTTTTGGTCGAATGACCCCAAAATGACTCGTTCCCATCTACATGCCATTGTTAACATCCATGACAAATTTTATGATGATCAGACTAAAGGTACGACCTGTAGCCTGTGCTAAAGAATTTAGTCATACAAAGAGTAAAATCCAAGATGGCTGCTGGCGGCCATGTTTTTTGGCCGAATGACCCCAAAATTACTCGTTCCCATCTACATGTCAATATTAACATCCATGACAAATTTAATGATGATCAGACGAACAGTACGACCTGTGGCCTGTGCTAATGGATTAAATTTTGAAATCAAAGATGGCCATGTTTTTTTTCCTAATGACCCCAAAATGACTCGTTCCCATCTACATGCCAATGTCAACAGCCATGACAAATTTCATAATAATCGGACCAAGGGTACGAACTGTAGCCCGTGCTAAAGGAAATTGTTGACGCATCACGCACACACACACACACACACGGACGACGGATACCAAGCCATGGCAATAGCTCAAACTTTACAAAGTAAAGTTGAGCTAAAAAGTGCACGTGTTCTTAGATACTATTCTTAGATACTATTTGTTGCAGAACACCGGTCTTTCAAATTACCGATTGAATGAGTATAAGAAAACATGGATGCCGACGAGTCAAGAGTCGCTACTCGCTAATGGTGAAAAATGTTTTAAGCTCCGTTAATTTGGCATCCGGAACGATTTTATCGCTGCAGAGTTGTAGCTGAGTATGTTATTTATAGGAAACAGGCGACATATGCCCAGTATTTTGTGTTTAGTGTTTTTATTTGAGATATGTTTGTCCAGGCACCTGGTTAAGCCTGCATAACTTGAGTATATTATATTAGGATACCGATTTATAAACTTGATTAGACCCTTATTTTTGGACTTTATGTCCAGTAACTGTGCCTATAGTATATATAATACAGGCCTACGTGGTACCGGTATTAACGAAAACAAATACATAAACAAATTAAATCATGTGTTGCCAGACCAATAGTGAATTACTCAGGTGATGCGGCAATTAGCGACGTTATATTTGAGTACCGGTAACGTTCTGATCGGTAGATTCGGTACCGATTGTGACCGTCACAAATTAACATAATCGGAAAAATCGGTACCGATTTCACCGATTGACACGTTGTTAAAAAACTTCATTTCTACGTTGTAATCGGTATTTTATCGGTAGAAATGACTTCCATAATGCGTTGTCAATCGGAAAAATCGGTGTTTTTGGCCATTTTACCGATTTTAGTTTTGAGATGACCCCTTACTGTGATCATTTCTTTGACAAATTATCAGTTATAGCTAATTGCTATCGCCAAGGTATTGGTTAAACATCTGACAATCGTGATCGGCCTCTCGTTAAAATACTATGATGTTTCACATGTCAGTAAACATTTAGTTAAAATAATACAATAACAGTTCCCATTGCAGGTGCACAACCCTAACCCTAATCTTAAACATATTGACCGAAAAATGTAGGAATAAAAGCTCGGACAATATTATGCATGTTGCAAAAATGTTCTAAGTCGAAAAAGGGGAATAACTCCACAAAAAAAAAGTCGGACAGACATCATAATCGCAGGTGCACAGGTTCCCTTGGTATTAAATATCAGTGCCATGATTAAAAAACATTGACCTAAAAATGTAGGAATAAAAGCTCAGACAAAATTAAGCATGTTGCAAAAAAAATTCTAAGTCGAAAAAGGGGGATAACTCCACCAAAAAACTTCAGACAGATGTCATAATTGCAGGTGCACAGGTTCCTATCGTACTAAATGTCTGTGCCAAGTTAAAATAAAATTGACCTAAAAATGTAGGAATAAAAGCTCGGACAAAATTATACATGTTGCGAAAAATTTCTAAGTCGAAAAAGGGGGGATAACTCCACCAAAAATAGTCTGACAGACGTCATAATCACAGGTGCACAGGTTCCCATGGTGGTTGATATCTGTGCCAAGTTTCACGGAAATTGATCAAAAAACGACTGAGAAAAACTCTGGACAAATTTGTGTCCACGGACAGACGACGGACGGACAAGCTGACTCCAACTTCATTGCGGGGGGTATAATGATGATCAGACGAAAACTCTTGGTCTGTAGCCTATGCTAACAGATTGAATTTTTGTTGAATGATGCCAAAATGACTCGTTCCCATTTAAATGTCAACAGCCATGACAAATTTCATAATGATCCAACCAAAACTACTACTTGTAGCCCGTGCCAAAGGATTTAGTCATGCAAAGAGTAAAATCCAAGATGGCTGCCAGCTGGCATGTTTTATGGCTGAATGACCCCAAAATGACTCGTTCCCATCTACATATCAATGTTAACAACCATGACAAATTTCATGATGATCAGACGAACAGTTCGGCCTGTAGCCCATGCTAATGGATTGAATTTGGATATTCTAGGTTACAGTGAAGTAATTCGATTGCTAGCAGCCAATTTTTTTTTGTTGAATGATGCCAAAATGACTCATTCCCATTTAAATGTCAACAGCCATGACAAATTTCATAATGATCCAACCAAAACTACTACTTGTAGCCCGTGCCAAAGGATTTAGTCATGCACAGATTAAAATCCAAGATGGCTGCCGGCGGCCATGTTTTATAGCCGAATGACCCCAAAATGACTTGTTCCTATCTGCAAATCAATATTAACAGCAACGACAAATATCATGATGATCAGACAAACAGTTCGGCCTGTAGCCCATGCTAATGGATTGAATTTGGATATTCTAGGTTACAGTGAAGTAATTCGATTGGTAGCCCTCCAACGGATTTTGGACCAAGATGCAGGAGAGAATAAAAAAAAATCTGGGCTCTGGTTGGTTAATAGTAGTTTTGATATTTAAACATATAAAATACATGCAATCACTCCTCTTGAAATTTCAGATGCCAAACAAAACATTGGCTCATTGTAAAGCACGTGGTTACTAGATTGAATTTTTTTGGTGCGAGGTCAAAATGTCAATATTTTTTTCATGGACTTCTGACTAGATCATAAATCCCAAATTTAAAGGTATATTCCATGCCTGTCTATATGATTTTTTTCATGCAGAAACTTTGCGCAGATGCCAATCCTGATGATCATGTACTCATTTATCAAAATTTGTGGATAGTCAGGGCTGCAGGCCATTATATGTTAACACTGAGGCCTATGGGAAATAATTACTTCACTGTAACCTAAAGATGGCCACTGACGGCCATGTTTTTTTGCCGAATGATGCCAAATAGACTCGTTCCCATCTACATGTCAATTTTAACATCCATGACAAATTTCATTATGATCCGAGGAAAGGTAGGGCCTGTAGCCCGTGCCAAAGGATTTAGTCATGCAAAACCTGGAGTGACGGAGGCCTGAAGACCCGAACGGAGGACAGGTTGAAGCCCATGTGGTAGATTCCTCTGGAATGGAGGCAGGGGCAGGTGACACATTGAACTAGAATGACAGGCAATGTGTCGTTAGAGCCGGGACTTGTCAGCGGATTGGAACACTGTAAGTGGGGTAGCTATGACAAGAAACCGGCATGTGCAGCGCACTGCACCAATAAAATGAATCCGGAATCGCCGGAGGCAGGACCAGTGGTAGCTGCCACAGAACTTCTATCGGTGCCCTTCCCTGTGCAGGCTGTGGATGCCGCGACTAAATATAGAGGAGGCACGACAAGAGGGTGTAGAGAGGTGGCAGAGAAAGTGCCACGTCAAGAGGGAAAATAACAAGTTTTCATCGTAAAAGAATTGAATCTTCTGTTCAAGGGCACACGGGAGAAGAAATATTGTACAATATTCTTTCCAATTTGTTTTGGTAGGATTTTTCAGTCAAAGTGACCACTCAAAACTTGGCATAGTTTATAAGTCAACACCGTATTGCACCTGGTACAGGGTTAAAAATCCTGATGAGAACATGAATAATTCTTATGAGCATGATGCTCGAAAAAGAAAAGGCATCGGTTGCAATGCAAAAAACGACATTTGTTCTGTGTGATTCTCATAAACAAAACAAAATTGTTTTATATTTTATTGCAATTATACAACCACTGAGCATGTTCATTGAACAGAGGAATTCTCAATCCCCATAGCAAACGATGATGAGTATTGTCGTATAAAGGATTGTAGAACAATTGTGAAAACGTAATTCCATTATCAATATCGTCAAAATAAAGTTCATTAACTCTTTCAACGGTTATTCCCGGAATACCGGGATTACGTAACGTACTCCCTGCACGGCGATTCCCGGAATACCGGGACGACGTCATACACTTCCTATACGGCGATTCCCGGAATACCGGGACTGAGACCTGACTTTTGTTGCGACGACGTATTTCTCAAGATCTATATCAATTTAATCGAAAATATTAATGCATGTTTCACGAAATATAATCAGAAATAAAGTTTTTATACATTTGTGTTTGTATGTTTGCTTATTTGTGTTATTTTCCTTCATGCAATCCCATGTTTTATTCAAATAACCTTGAAAATGGAACATTCATTGTTCGACGTAACCAAAACAAAAACTAGGCGGGGTTTTCCCGGTAGTGATAAAAATAGACGTACTTTCTCTTTGGCGCTAACTGCTTTCAAATATACACGCGATAGGTATTAATTATAATAATTTATGTATTAATCCCGCAGAGAATATATTTATTCTGGTTCTTTGTTTTGAAAGTCGAGAGCCATATTTTATTGTTTATTCAATCAAAGTGATCGGAAAAAAATGATTGTTTTCTTCGGAAGAGTGCATGCTGCTCATCGAAATGCTATTCCAGCCCAAACCAGAGTGACTTATTAATTTATCGTGACGTCAATTTGTCAATGTATAAGTTAAAGTCGCACAGTGTGATCGGGTGTAAACATGAGTAAATCTAAAAGTAAAAGGGCTCGCCTGGATCTCGATGACGTTAGTTCGGATTCAGATTGTTTGTCTGACGAATCGTCCGAGTCAGACTTCGATTTTGGGAGCGATGTCAATTTTGATTCAGACGAATTTGAGGACGATTTTTATGGGTTCTTCCCAACGGGGGCGTCTTCTCGAGACTTCGGTGGAGGGAATAAAATGGAAAAAAAACAATGAGAACTGACCCTCCGAGTATAAGTTACGGATTTCAAAGTTGAGAACCCAGGCCCCACCTGCACAGCGGGCTAGCATCACCAAATTCACCCTCTGGGAACCTCATTCTGCTTAGAGCCTCAAGTGATATGGTAGACCTAGGATCAGATTGAAGTTTCCCAGTTGAAGTTGGTGATGTTCACCCATTGGGCACCTCGGTTATGCATTTTATCTGCTGCAAATTAGGGGATATAGAAACTGAACAGAAGGGAAACTAACTAAAAACAATGTTAATTTGAGACTACAGATACTTCCCTGAAGATGAGGCCTAAGCAGAATGAGATCTCCAGAGAGTGAATTTGGTGATGCTAGCCCGCTGTGCGGGATAGCGTCACTAAATTCACCCTCTGGGGACCTCATTCTGCAAATGACAGACACGCAATTTGCAGGCTTGAAAATAGATCGCTGAATCATGTGTGGGGAGGGTTTATTTATTATAGGCCCTAATTATTCTAATGTTTAGATTGCATTCCGTGTTTAATACGTACGCTATTTGATATCAAATGTAAAGCGCAAACGATTCGAGAAAAAAAACTTACAATCTATCGACAATTTACAGAATTAACTTGAATGAATGGTTATTATCTCTCGATCATTCTCTTTCTGAAGATGCCGTGTGTAGATAATGTTGCAGTATCATGCAATTAGTCATTGTATATACAATTCATTAGAGAACTTGGATTGTTGTGACGGGATTATTTTGACCACGATTATACACTTTTCAGCTTACAGAATAAAGCATGGTAATTTAATTGGGCTGATTTTCGATCGGCATCGGTACGTTAACCTGATTGGACGATAACTGGAACAAGCACGTTTGACCTTTTGTGCATGTTTATCATGCGAGACGTGACCACGTGTGATGTCACAATCATGTTCTTTCAAGTTGTTAATTTTACAGCATTTGATTATTTATATAATTCATTGCATTCGTTGTTTGATTATTTAAATTAGTATTTTTAAATGAATTTAATGTTCGCTTCAATAGCACCATTGAAACCATTCCGCAGTCTGCGAAAGCCGTCATGTTGACCTACATTCCGACAGCAAAACATGTGCGTGTATTCCGATTTCGCAGTGTGTTCTTACAAATGTCATTTAAATACGATCACATTCAGTCAATAAATGACCCGACGAAAATCCCGCAGTGATATGCTTTATATAGAATCATTGTTCTCGTCTTCAGTCCGATATCTCATTCAATATCTTCAATTTTGTAAATAAACTGTTTGAAGTTGGACGAAAATCAGCATGTCTCATCAAAGGCAAAATTCAAGAACTTGTATATTTTATGAATGTCAAGGTCTCACGCGCACCTGTGATGAGGTCCGTTAAGGGTGATTGTTTTTTGTTGGCTATCTTGCGGGATTATAGCATAATTTCGATCATACTTTTTATTCATCACCAGCACATACTGGCACTATTGTATTTATTTAAAAAAATAATTTGAAGCAAATACACAGCTGTTTATTGGTCTCGTCACATCGCACTCGAAAAGCCGACTTTTCGAAAACGCAACATAAATTTGGGTGCTCATTGAGGTCACGTGTGCAAACATCATCAGCTGGTGATACACACAAAATTGGATTTGACTTATTTAGTTGCTTTCCGCAATGATTAAAATTGGATATTACTTATTTATTTGCTATTCCCAATGATTAAGAATATTGTTATTATTTAAAGTTGATATTCATATATTTTCAACATAAAAGTTATTAAATCTAACTATGATTTGAAAAAAACATCTTCCCACTTCAGGTCAGATCGTGGGAGCCTTTGCTTGAATGGAATAATCGGTTGTAGTTCGAGGTCCCCGAAAATCATTTCGACCAACACTTGAAACCATTTTGCATTGATGGATATATTTTTTATTTATTTACTTAATTGTTTTTGTGTGTAAAAACCAATACAAGAGTAATTAATTTAAAGCAAATGTTTCTAAATATATAATTTTTCTAAAGAAAAATAATAGCTGGTGATTGTGCGTGAATTTCGTGCACGCATTGCGTGGTTTCCGCAGACAAAATAACTCGGGCATCTCGGCTCCAGATACAAGTACCTGTCAAGTTGGAATTATTGTACGTTCTACACGTTTATATGCTACCTTTGTGGTCACAGTTACCAATAAAAGATGATTCTCGCACTGTTTGTAAAATGGGGACCCCTGTCACAAATGGATTCGTGAAGACGAAATACCAGGTTTTGACTATCTCTGTCACAAATCGTTATGTGAAGACGAAATGCCGGTTTTCAACAGAAAACATGCAATTTACTTACATGATTACATCCACCGAGGGCTCAACACTATTTAACATATGTTATGTATGAACCACCACACTTACATATTACTTACACACCTGTACACAGATGTAAATAAGTAAAAGCTAATAACGTCGGCAGAAGAGCAGGTGCGCTGGGGGAGTGCCGTCAGCGGCAACGTCGCCGTAGGGAGACGACGTCGTGGGCGTAACGTCGCCAGGTGGAATCCGTTGAAAGAGTTAATTTGAAAAAAGATTCAAACAACGACTTATCTTGCGGGCAGAAGAAATTGAAAAGACCACAGACTTACCTTTCATTGAATTTATAGAAAAAGGACTGTCACATTTCAAATTTGACAATAAACAATTTTTTGGCCTTTTAAAAAAAATTAAATTTTTTTTAAAATAAAATAAAAGGTCACCTTACCTCCTACGTGTCTCTGAAAAGGTGGCTTTGTAGTAAGGATAGTTTTTTTTTTACCATGTACCATTAAATTAAACAATCGGATAACTAAAAGTAAAGTTGGAAACCAAAATTATCGCCAAATTTTAAGTCAACAAGAACAATAACTCTGGCAAAAATGGGCAGACCAAACCCAAATTCGAACTTGACCTGTATCTTCATGTGGTTAATCCACATTCCAAATTTAACAAGAGCTAGACTGGGTGTGTGCTTTTATGAACTGTACATAAACAAACAACGGCAGTAACACTAAATTGTAGTGAGCTCAAATACTGAAAATTCTAATTCGAAAAGAGCCACAAGTCAGTAAAATATATTCGGATCGAACTCATATTCGAACTTGAACTGTATTTTGGTGCGGAAAACTCACATTTAGTTCCGATAAAATAAACCAAACATAAGTTATCAACCGGAAACCTCAAATATTGAAAATTCTAAGTCGAAAAGAGCCTTAACCCTTTACCCAACAAAACGGCCAAAACCGGCCAAATAAAGCTTCAACAGCCTAAAATATCTTCGGTCTGTCTCAATAGAACCATACAAATATGGATATCATTGGAACCGGCTCCTTGACCACATTGTGATAGTTACAGTTATGCCCTGTGCCAATGGATTCTCTTATATATGCGAGTCGACCATAGGTCGCCTCGCATATATAAGAGAATCCATTGGCCTAAAAAAAATCTTTTTTTACCATTTTTTCTTACATTCTTTAACAATTTTATAATTTTTAATGTGTTAAGCCAATGCATTCTCTTATATATGTGAGGCGACCTATGGTGGACTCGCATATATAAGAGAATGCATTGGCACAGGGCCGTTCTGTTGGGTAAAGGGTTAAGTCAGTTAAAAATATTCAGACCGAACCTATAATCGAACTTGGCCAGTATTTTGGTCAGGAAAACTCACACCAAATATGGTTACTAAAGTTATCATCTGGAAACCAAACTGCTAACGGATGGAGGGATGGCTGGACGGATGGACGGACAGACCAATCACATAACATGGCCTTTTTTTCAACAGCCTTATAAAAATTGAATTTTCCAAGTTGAAAAAGCTGCATAACTCTGGCAAAAGTCATTGGGCCGCACCCAAATTCGAACTTTACCTGTATCTTAGTATGACTGAGCCACATATCTAGTTTGGTTGTGATCAAATAATCCAAACTCAAGTTATCATCTGGAAACCAAAATAATGACGTAAAATTAATTTTCCAAGTCAAAAAAGCCCATAACTCTGATGAAAATCATCGGGCCGAAAACAAATTCAAATTTGACCTGTACTTTGGTATGATTAAGCCACATACCAAGTTTACTTGTGATTAAATAATCCAAACTCAAGTTATCATCTGGAAACCAAAATATTAAAGTAAAAATTTAATTTTGCAAGTTGAAAAAGTGCATAACTCCATCAAACGTCATCGGGCCGAACCCAAATTCGAACTTGACCTGTATTTTTGTATGACTGAGCCACATACCAAGTTTCGTTGTGATCAAATAATCAAAAACTCAAGTTATCATCCGGAGACCAAAATATTGAAGTAAAAATTGAATTTTCCAAGTCGAAAAAGGCGCTAACTCCAGCAAATATAATCGGACCACACCCAAATTCGAACTTGACCTGTAATTTGGTCTGGAAACATACCAAATTTAGTTTCGATAAAATAACCCAAACTAAAGTTATCATCCGGAAACCAAAACTGTTAGCAGATAGACGGACCTGATAACCTCACATACCAAATTTGGTTCAGATCTGATCTCTCAAACTAAAGTTATCATCCGGAAACCTCAAAACGCTAAAATTTGAAAAGGGGCCATAACTCTTGATAAAAATAGGAGAACCGAACCCATATTTGAACTTGACCTGTATTTAGAACTCATAAACTCACATACCAAATTTGCTTTCGATCCGATAACCTGAAATAAAGTTATCACCTGGTACAGAATCTAAGTTGAAAAGGGGCACAACAGAATGGGCAGACAGAATTCATATTCAAACTTGACCTGTATTTTGAGCTGATGAACTCATATATCCAATTTTTCTTTTATCCAATCGGTCCAGAGGTCTGGGAGAGAAATCGCGAACAGACAGATGGACAGACAGATCTTTTTTATATATAGATCTTTCTTACCAGAACTTACTTGGCCCCTATCCATAAGTCACTTTTTGTGTGATTCATTGTCTGCACAGATGAACCATTCGGTTGAATAAAATAACAATTACACTATCAAAATCAAATTGTAAATAAAATCAGAGTAATAATTCCAAAATAACATGCTCCTTGACCTTGTGATGAAGTACGGACACTGTAATTTTCACAGTGACAGCAGCTTATTTCGCCACTCACCATTTGAAGTCGATCGGATCTCACGTATCAGCTCCAGTGGCAACACAGAATACAGCAACAATGATATGACCATTCTGTCTAATCCACACATAGCACCAAATACTTGTAACAGCATCAAACGTATGCGAATTCTCACTTCCTGTAAAACACATCTATAATAACAGCCAATACCATTGAATAGCAAAACTCTGTGAAAAATTAGGTGTATCTATATAAATATCAATGTAATATTCTGATTTTTATCAATAATCAAATGAATTGCAGGAGATCTTAAAATTATACGAATATACTCAAGGATTGTTAACAGCACTACTCCTGGAGCGTCATTGACAGGTTCCCTTTTTTCTGACATGGCAACATATGTGGTTGGTGTTGCATTAGTTTTAAGCAGGCATACTGTCTGAGTGCTTAACTTTTAAGTGAACATTTTAAGCTAACAATATGCCTTCAACTGTAGGAAAAACATTGCCAGTTAATACAGTGTATATTCACCATTTATTTTATTATATTTGATGAAAAGATAATTATTTAATAACATGCACAGATCATAATATTACTACTTTATTTTCAGAAGGGTCTGTGATTATTTCCATTGGCAATAATATAAATTAAAGAATTAGCCCCACACACCCCTACTTTTTTTTAAATAGTAGGATTAGAGTTGTAACTTATTTATTATAAATTATGTTAGAAGCACTAGAAATTATCACAAACAGCTAAAGATGACTGAATATATTTACTTCAGGAAAAATATATAACTTCAACTTACCATTTGATAATATTGCACTAAATGATGAACACATTCATAGTGTTCCAGTGATATTACATGGATGCACACACTGGATTTAGCATTCTCCTGTGAAAAAAAATATGTCAAATTTAAATGCACCATTTTATGACTGTAAATTATCAAGTCTGTAAATTTTATACATATATTAGTCCAGGCACATTAGATGTGAAAGGGGAAAAGTAAGGAAATAAATTGGGGAAAGCTGATTTTTGTCCTATTATTTAGGCCATATCATCGCGGACGCGACACGAAAAGTCCCCTAAAATCCGAGTTGAGCTTTCTGAGTTAAACCATTTTTTCCATATAAAAACAAGAGCTACGCTGGGCGTGCAATATACGCCCTCTCTTGGGTCGGCGGAAACTGGTAAAAAAGGGACATAACTCTGGTAAAAATTGGCGGACGGAACTCAAATTTGAACTTGACCTGTGTTTTGGTGGGAGAAAGTAATATACCAAATTATCATTGAATCCGATAAGCTCTAGTAAAGTTATCATGCGGACAACAAATTTCAGGGATTTTCTAAGTCAAATTACGTCAAATAAGGGGCATAACTCCGGTGAAAATTGGCGGACGGAACCCAAATTCGAACTTGAGCTGTCTTTTCTCCTAATAAACCCACATACCAAATTTGATTGAAATCGGTTCACTCTAACTAAAGTTATCATCCGGACAACAAATTTCATGGATTTTCTAAGTCAAATTACGTCAAAAAAGGGGCCATAACTCTCGCAAAAATTATCGGATTAAAACGAAATTCGGACTTGAGCTGTATTTCGATATATGTAATCCACAAAAATACGGGTTTTGCGTATAAACATTCCAAAATCAAGTTATCATCCGGAAACCAAAAAACATAAGAAAAACTGAATTTTCTGAGTCGAAAAAGGGGCATAACTCTGCCAAAAATGGTCGGACAGAACCCAAGTTCGAACTTGACCTGTGTTTTGGTGGGAGAAAGTAATATAACAAATTTGGATTCATTCCGATAAACTATACTAAAGTTATCATCCAGACAACAAATTTCAAGGATTTTCTAAGTCAAAAAACGTTAAATAAGGGGCATAACTCCGGTGAAAATTGGCGGGCGGAACCCAAATTCGAACTTGAACTTACTTTTCGGCTAATAAACCCACATACCAAATTTTACTAATTTTGGTTCACTCTAACTAAAGTTATCATCCGGACAACAGGTTAACGGACGGACGGACGGACGGACGGACGCCCGGACGGACAGACCAATACTATAATACGGCCTTTTTTTCAAAAGGGCGTATAAAAACAAACTTTTATATTTTTCACAATCATGGGAATAATGGGATGCTATAACAATTTTTCAGCCGAAACATATACCAAATGTACTCAATATTGTTCAATACACAATTCTTGAACCAGAGATACTAATTCAACGGGGGATTTGAATGAATTTCGCAGATATGGATATAAAATAACATAATGACCCCAAAAAAATGACGATTTTTTTCAGACAAACTGTCGTATTCGATATAAAATTTCTCAGGCCAAATATTACATGGGCGCGTGCAATTTATTTAAAAAACTGCACAGATATCACTCCTTCAATATAATATGCGGAATTAGCAACTATACCTATGATACTTGGCTACATACTACTTGTAAAAACACAACCCTACCCCCTAAACTGGCTCTAGTAACATTTTGCTTTTCCGCTAGTCCAAGCGCTTGTTGTAGAAAGCACCACAACTGTGAAAAAGGTGATAAAAGCATGAAATTTGGCACATATATTCCTTATACGCTTCTGCTCATTTTCACATGTGGCGACATTGGGGACTTGCTCTTCTTAGCAACGGTGGCTAGGCAACTACCCAGCATCAAATTAATGCATACAACTGATATTATGTGAGTTCTAACAAACTAAACTACGTCGTGCTACCCAGCATCAAATTAATGCATACAACTGATATTATGTGAGTTCTAACAAACTAAACTACGTCGTGCTAGGGACACACCCAAAATCTAGAAATGCACATATGACTGATATTATGGTAGCCTTAAGAACCTAAACTATACCAAATAGCACTTTTATGTTGAAAACAATTATAATAGTTGTTGTTAATGTTGAGCTAACTGAAAAAAATACCATATAATTCTTACTTATACGAGTGGTAACTGTTGCCAGGGTGATACCCGAAATACAAAAATGCACATATGACTGATATTATGGTAGTTATAACTAAACTAGTTTGTTATGGTGAAAACAATTATAAATATTGTTTAATAGTGTGAGCCTAACCAGAATGTGCTACAAATTTAGTTCTCATATGGGTAAAATTATCCGCTATGCTCCATCAGTTCAGATATCGGGAATTCAAAGTGAGAGTAGAAAAGTTGTTGCTCATATTTAATATGAGGCATGACCATAAAAGTTATATAAGCCATAGACCCACACAGCTAGATGTATAATGTAAGTCACGGACCCACTCTACTATATATGAAGAACATAGGGCCAGCAACCAATATGTTAGCCATGGACCTAGCCTACAATAGTTAGGTTAGGACCCAGGCACATATACATAGTCATAGTACCCATGTCTATAAATATATACTATGGACATAGGATATGTATAGTCCATGAACCAGACCGCTTAATATAATCCCTTTATATATAGGCCTTGGATCCAGGCATCTACAGACTAGGCATACAACATTTAACCACGATATTAGACGGGTTATACCTGGTCACCGAGGCCGCAATGGAGCGATGCTGTGTTATAGAAATATAATAGTATACTCTATAGCGATGGACCCAGCCCATTATACATGTTGTATGATATATAAGCTGCATGGTCGAGGACCATGACACTGTTACATGGTGCAAATACACAAGTGCCCACAGGTAGATCATGTACTCAGATACCATGCCAAAGGATTTAGTCATGCAAAGAGTAAAATCCAAGATGGCTGCCAGCGGCCATGTTATTTGGCCGAACGACCCCAAAATTACTCGTTCCCATCTACATGTCAATATTAACATCCATGACAGATTTCATGATGATCTGACCAAAGGTACGACCTGTAGCCCGTGCAAAAGGATTTAGTCATGCAAAGAGTCAAATCAAAGATGGCTGCCAGCAGCCATGTTTTCTGGCCAAACAACCCCAAAATTACTTGTTCCCATCTACATGTCAATATTAACATCCATGACAACTTTCATGATGATCAATCGAAGAGTACAACCTGTAGCCCGTGCTAATGGATTTAATTTTGAAATCCAAGATGGCCACTGGCGGCCATGTTTTTTTTTCGATTGACCCCAAAATTACTCATTCCCATCTACATGTCAATGTCAACAGCTACGACAATGATCCGACCTGTAGCCTGTGTTGTTGACGCCTCACACATGCACACACACACCCTCACGCACACACACACTGACGACGGATACCAAGCCATGGCAATAGCTCAAACTTTACAAAGTAAAGTTGAGCTAAAAACTGTTAAATCTAAAAATGTAAAATGAAAAATATATATATTTTCATTTTTTTTTTTCATTCAGAATTGTTTTTTTAAATTGAGCAAGAATTTCAATAAAACAATTTTTTTTTTTTTTTTAAAGAGTTATGTCCCTGGCTCCGCCCATATCTGAACCAGTGACCCTGTTTGAACAAATCGGAACCCCAGTCACCCAAGGACCCTCCATACCAAACATAAACTTAATAGGCCTGATGGTTCTTGAGAAGAAATCGTTTTAAGAATTACTATGGAGGGAAAGAGTTATGGCCCTGGCTTCGCAGCTATTTGACCCAGTGACCTCATTTGAACAAATCTGAATGTGAATCACATCTATAGGGAACATCCACACAAAATATGAACCCATTTGGTCCTATGGATCTGAAGAAGATGTTCAAAGAATTGTTGACGGACGATGGACGATGGATGGACGGACGCATGAACGGATGAGGAGTGATGATTATAGCTCCACCGGAGACTTCATCTCAGGTGAGCTAAAAAGTATTGCTTTGGATAGCATGTTTTTCAGTTATAGTTATATGTAGGGTTAATCCAATAAATCAATACATTTATCTATACAGGTGAAGAGTTTGTCACGATTAATCTGGATGTGAATTATGAGAGTGATTGGGGGTTAATATTTTGAGGCAAATCAACCAAATGACACTAACTATACAGGTCAGGGGTGTGTCCATAAACTTTGCCATGAAATATAAACACAATCTGACAGCAAATATTTGAGTTACTAAATCAGATATCATGTCTATGGTCGCTGGAAGGGGTTTCCCAAACTATTAAATTGATTGATCAACACAAATAGTTCATAAAAAGCATGTGACTGGTTTCATGCAATAAGTCAATGTCATAGAATACCATGTGTTTACAAAAGTGGCCAAAACATACTACTACAACAAAAGATGGACTGTCGTCCGGTGCATCAGCATTTTTAGATAAACAAAGATGAATAACTATTGAACGAAAAACCTAAACAAAATGATTGAAAATGCCATTGAATGTCCTCACAGTGGTAAACATCCATACCAAATTTCATTGAGATCAGATTACTAATGTGTTAAAGTTAAGTCCTGAACAGACATCGGACTAACCAAAAAGCCAACATTTCCAGATATACACAGATGAATAACTCAAGAATGGAAAACCCGAACAAAACGATCCATATCAAATTTCATTGAGATGCGAGCACTATTCTTCAAGTTATGACATGAACAGACATCGGACGGACGTACTGATGGACTCCCCCCCCCCCCCCCCCCCCCCCCCACAAATGGACAGACACTGCTGATTTATATTTTTTAAACTTTTGGCGGGACAAATATGGGATCTTTTGAGAAAACAGAAACTACCAAATCACTGATATAGGTTTAGTCATCACTGATATAGGTCTAGTAATCACTGATATAGGTCTAGTCATCACTGATATAGGTCTAGTCATCACTGATATAGGTCTAGTAATCACTGATATAGGTCTAGTCATCACTGATATACTTATATAGGTCTAGTCTAACCTAAGTATAACCATTGTTAAATGCTTAAATTGTTATCCATATCCTACAAATTGGACCACAGATGTCCCAGATTGTCGCAGAAGGAGATTCAGATTAAGTATTGGGGATATATCTTACTCGTATTTAAATTCGCGCAGTACTATTTTTCACTCAGTTTTGAATTCGCACACTTTAAATTCACGCACCTAGCTGTGCGAATTCAAAACTGAGAAAACTATTTTCATAATATCTCTGTGATATTTTCATATATATATTGGTTCTTATTCATTGTTGGAGATAGTATACATGTATGTGTATATTATACACCTTCGCGGTGGATTTGCATCGTGAAGACAATAAACTAGTAATTACACACATCATAATTTTGTGGAGACCTGGACTATTAGTATTTCTTATACAAGCATTTCAACAATGTCTATGTTACCATGATTTCTCGCTTGAATTGTGAGCAATGGTATTGACAGCGGTTAGCCAAATGTAAATATATGCATACATGTATAGACCTGTGTATTTGTCTATTCAAACGTTGATAATTTATGTAAACTCAGCAACATAGCACTTTTGTATTTAATATGGACCGTGGTTTAAAACTTGGGAGTCGTACTATGTTTTGCTCAGTTTTAAATTTGCGCACCGATGGGTGGGTGAAAAATAGTACTGCACGAATTTAAATACGAGTAAGGTAATGAACATTTTTTAAAGATAATACAGGCTATTCTTGGCGTTAAAGGATTTTTATACAATTATTTGAAGTATCCCGAATCACATGACTGCTTTCAAATTAAATCGGAACGTAAAATACAAAATTGTATAGAAATCTCGAAGCTTAGTCAGGTCCTGGTTGAACCCTACACAGAAATGCCTTGAGATATAAGATAATATGATCGCACGTGACACGTAGTGGAGCAACCACACAAATACATCAAACTGTCACAACAATTTCAATCTATACACGTAGTTTCAAAATGTTGAATATTTTCACCAAAGTTGGAGGGGCGGATTCCGCGGAACACTACAGTACAACCACCCTGCCACCACATCTCTCGTTAAAGCAACTCATACACCTCCATGCCAAACTAAACCTAGCAATTTCTTACGTTTATCTATGACAAATATAAATGACTACATGAGCGCATTATCCCAAAATATCACTGGGCAAATCTTTCGCACGAACAGTTTCATGGGCTCTTGTCAATAGAAAACATCCCTCGTTTGAATCCAGTCTGTATTTTTTTCTAGAAAATGCTCTTTAGAGACGTCTCGTATTGCATTTAAGTGTATACATTGTGGAAGGCAGCTGAATTAGCTCATGCAGGTCAAAAATTCAAACTGATAGTCAAAAGGACATTTGAAAACATGATGAAGAATACAATCTTATATATACACACTAGGTCAAAAGAAGAACAAACAAAAAAGGAACAATGAAAACCAAACAAACAAACAACACGTTTGTAGGGAGGGATCCAGGATCCCATATTTATTATGTGCATATATTGTATATAAAAAGTTGTATATGTGTTATGCGTGTTACTCATTAATTTGTGTCGTTGTAATAAAGCTTTGATTTGCGTACTGGTGACTAAAAGACTTATCAAAGTCAAATATACATTATATACGATGTTTCCTAACTTCTAACAAAAGCGATTATACGCCGATAGAGCCTCTATTTATGTCCCGTGTTAGTACGGTCAACAAAGCGTGTATGTGTATATATGAAAGTGTCAATGACACTGTAGCTCAACTTGGAAAGGGAATAATTTAATGTATTACAGTCAATGGATGAATTAGGAATGTGGAAAGTTGAATGTCTATTACTAGTTTATAGACATGAAGAGAAAAGTAAAATCCAAGATGGCTGCTGGCGGCCATGTTTTTGACCGAATGACCCCAAAATGAATCGTTCCCATCTACATGTCATCGTTAACATCCATGACAAATTTTATGACGATCAGACTAAAGGTACGACCTGTAGCCCGTGCTAAAGAATTTAATCATACAAAGAGTAAAATCCAAAATGGCTGCTGGCCGCCATGTTTTTTGGCCAAATGACCCCAAAATTACTCGTTCCCATCTACATGTGAATATTAACACCCATGACAAATTTCATGATGATCAGACGAACAGTACGACCTGTGGCCCGTGCTAATGGATTAAATTTTGAAATCCAAGATAGCCGCTGGCGGCCATGTTTTTTGTCCCAACGACCCCAAAATGACTCGTTCCCATTTACATTCCAATTTCAACAACCATGACAAATTATATGATGATCAGACTAAAGGTACGACCTGTAGCCCGTGCTAAAGGATTTAGTCATACAAAGAGTAAAATCCAAGATGGCTGCTGGCGGCCATGTTTTTTGACCGAATGACCCCAAAATGACTCGTTCCCATCTACATCTCATTATTAACATTCTTGACAAATTTTATGATGATCAGACTAAAGGTATGACCTGTAGCCCGTGCTAAAGGATTTAGTCATACAAAGAGTAAAATCCAAGATGGCTGCTGGCAGCCATGTTTTTCGGCCAAATGACCCCAAAATGAGTCGTTCCAATCTGCATGTCAATGTTAACATCCATGACAAATTTGATGATGATCAGACTAAAGGTACGACCTGTAGCCCGTCCTAAAGAATTTAGTCATACAAAGAGTAAAATCCAAGATGGCTGCTGGCCGCCATGTTTTTTGGCCGAATGACCCCAAAATTACTCGTTCCCATCTACATGTCAATATTAACATCCATGACAAATTTCATGATGATCAGACGAACAGTACGACATGCGGCCCGTGCTAATGGATTGAATTTTGAAATCCAAGATGGCCGCTGGCAGCCATTGTTTTTTGTCCGAATGACCCCAAAATGACTCGTTCCCATCTACATTCCAATTTCAACAGCCATGACAAATTTTATGATGATCGGACTAAAGGTACGACCTGTAGCCCGTGCTAAAGGATTTAGTCATACAAAGAGTAAAATCAAAGATGCCTGCTGGCGGCCATGTTTTTTGACCGAATGACCCAAAAATAACTCGTTCCCATCTACATGTTATTATTAACATTCATGACAAATTTTATGATGATCAGACTAAAGGTACGACCTGTAGCCCGTGCTAAAGGATTTAGTCATACAAAGAGTAAAATCCAAGATGGCTGCTGGCGGCCATGTTTTTGGGACAAATGACCCCAAAATTACTCGTTCCCATCTACATGTCAATATTAACATCCATGACAAATTTCATGATGATCAGACGAACAGTACGACCTGTGGCCCATGCTAATGGATTGAATTTTGAAATCCAAGATGGCCGCTGGCAGCTATTGTTTTTTGTCCGAATGACCCCAAAATGACTCGTTCTCATCTACATTCCAATTTCAACAGCCATGACAAATTTTATGATGATCGGACTAAAGGTACGACCTGTAGCCCGTGCTAAAGGATTTAGTCATACAAAGAGTAAAATCAAAGATGCCTGCTGGCGGCCATGTTTTTTGACCGAACGACCCCAAAATGACTCATTCCCATCTACATGTTATTATCAACATTCTTCAAATTTTTATGATGATCAGACAAAAGGTACGACCTGTAGCCCGTGCTAAAGGATTTAGTCATACAAAGAGTAAAATCAAAGATGCCTGCTGGCGGCCATGTTTTTTGACCGAATGACCCAAAAATAACTCGTTCCCATCTACATGTTATTATTAACATCCATAACAAATTTGATGATGATCAGACTAAAGGTACGACCTGTAGCCTGTGCTAAAAAATTTAGTCATACAAAGAGTAAAATCCAAGATGGCTGCTGGCCGCCATGTTTTTTGGCCGAATGACCCCAAAATTACTCGTTCCAATCTACATGTCAATATTAACATCCATGACAAATTTCATGATGATCAGACGAACAGTACGACCTGTGGCCCGTGCTAATGGATTGAATTTTGAAATCCAAGATGTCCGCTGGTGGCCATGTTTTTTGTCCGAATGACCCCAAAATGACTCGTTCCCATCTACATTCCAATTTCAACAGCCATGACAAATTTTATGATGATCGGACTAAAGGTACGACCTGTAGCCCGTGCTAAAGGATTTAGTCATACAAAGAGTGAAATCAAAGATGCCTGCTGGCGGCCATGTTTTTTGGCCGAATGACCCCAAAATGACTCGTTCCCATCTACATGTCATTATTAACATTCTTGACAAATTTTATGATGATCAGACTAAAAGTACGACCTGTAGCCCGTGCTAAAGAATTTAGTCATACAAAGAGTAAAATCCAAGATGGCTGCTGGCGGCCATGTTTTTGGGCCAAATGACCCCAAAATTACTCGTTCCCATCTACATGTCAATATTAACATCCATGACAAATTTCATGATGATCAGACAAACAGTACACCCTGTAGCCCGTGCTAATGGATTGCATTTTGAAATGCAAGATGGCCACTGGCGGCCATGTTTTTTTACCGAATGACCCCAAAATTAATCATTCTGGTCTAAATGTTGATGTCAACAGCTATGACAAATTTCATAATGATCCGACCAAAGGTACGATCTGTAGACTGCATTGTTGACGCCTTACGTACACACGTACACACGGACGACGGACGACAAAGCCATGGCAATAGCTCAAACTTTACAAAGTAAAGTTGAGCTAATAAGGCCGTGGCTTAAGAGCAGCATATCGCTGTTTAGCTATATGGGCCTGACACGCTATACCGTTCTTTAGTACCAAACGCTAAAGAGTGGTATACCACTCTTCATCTTTATGGGTCTGATATGCTTAAGAACGGTAGGCTATACCGCTCTTTAGCGGTTGGTACCAAGGAACGGCACGGGCCTACCGCTCTTCAGCGCTGGCACTAAAGAACGGTATACTGCTATTCAGTGACAAACGTCAAAGAACGGGGCACAGGAGTTGTGTACATCGGTATATACCAATGTTTAGCTATACATGGTCCTGGCGCGATAAAGAACGGTCTTACATTATCATCCGTACTGCTCGATATCCAGTGTCCGACTATAAAGAGCCGTATACCGCTCCTTAGCCCTCATCGCTAAAGAGCGGCATACCGTTTTTGAGCCCTCAGTGCTAAACCCACTTCGTATATATAATTGCGTCTATAGTCTAGTGATGTGAAATCAGTGTTTCCGGTAGAGACCATATGTGTCTGGATTCTGGCCCACAAAGCCAAATGACGTAAATGACGTCATGGACCATGTCATGACGTCTTCGCTGGTTTTCGTTCAGCTAACCAACGAAATTGGTCAAAATGAAACTAATCTATAGGCCTAAATCACATAGGAATTGTTCAGAAAAACTAAAGTTGGTAATTTCATAACCATCCTGTTGATCCACTTCCGATTCTGTGATTTCACCATTTCTTTTGGGATATTATTGTTCCCAGGATGCTATGCGAAAGCGGAGCGGAAGTCACGTGATTTTTAACCCATTTTAGTGCGCCGTTTTTCATCGCGTCGAAATTCTGTTTCATGGTATTGTAAAAATTAATGACGTCATTCACGCCTAAACTTGAAAAGCAACAACGCGGCTGCGGCGCGTTGTGGTTGCTATTAAAAGGTCAGCCGACCACAGTGTCCTCCGAAAACGTGGCAATTCGATGCCGCTTTGTTAAATAAATTTAATAAAGTCGAAAAGGGTTAATAATTCCGTTAAAAAAATTATTTTTCCGTCATCTATATACATGTTGCACATCTCCAATATGTGGGTAACAATACTCTGAAGTTTTAAATATCTACGATCAAAACTTTAGGAGGAGTTGATTACACCATGAAGGCACCCTCATACAGAAAATTATAAAAAATGTTGAAATTTTCTAAGTCAACAAATTTGATTGAAATCGGTTCACTCTAACTAAAGTTATCATCCGGAATTACGTCAAATAAGGGGCATAACTCCGGTGAAAATTGGCGGACGGAACCCAAATTCGAACTTGAGCTGTCTTTTCTCTAATAAACCCACATACCAAATTTGATTGAAATCGGTTCATTCTAACTAAAGTTATCATCCGGACAACAAATTTCAGGGATTTTCTAAGTCAAATTAAGTCAAAAAAAGGGGCCATAACTCTCGCAAAAATTATCGGATTAAAACGAAATTCGGACTTGAGCTGTATTTCGATATATGTAATCCACAAAAAAACAGGTTTTGCGTATAAACATTCCAAAATCGAGTTATCATCCGGAAACCAAAAAACATAAGAATTCTGAGTCGAAAAAGATGCATAACTCTGCCAAAAATGGTCGGACAGAACCCAAGTTCGAACATGACCTGTGTTTTGGTGGGAGAAAGTAATATACCAAATTTGGGTTCTTTCCGATAAACTATACTAAAGTTATCATCCGGACAACAAATTTCAAGGATTTTCTAAATCAAAAAAAGTCAAATAAGGGCCATAACTCCGGTGAAAATTGGCGGGCGGAACCCAAATTCGAACTTGAACTTACTTTTCGGCTAATAAACCCACATACCAAATTTTATTAAATTTGGTTCACTCTAACTAAAGTTATCATCCGGAAACCAGGTTAACGGATGCCCGGACGGACGGACGGACGGACAGACCAATACTATGATACGCGGTTTTTTCAAACGGGCGTATAAAAAGGGTTAATAACTCCGTCAAAAAATAATTTTTCCATCATCTATATACATGTTGCACATCTTCAATATATGGGCAACAATATTCTGAAGTTACAAATCTCTGGGATAAATTCTGTAGGAGGAGATGATTACACCATGAAGGTACTCAAAAGTGGGACGGACGGACGAACAGACGGATGGACGAACGGACAGACGAAGCACGTTTCTATAGTCCGCCGAAAATAAATTTTTCGGGGGACAATAATACAGTGGGACAGTGGTGACATTGTAGTTCATGTACAGGTACGAGTACTAAAACAATGTGGTGGAAGGGATATAAAATACATACCAGAATAGATAAAAGTTCCTCAAGATTCTTTGTGATTACTACTTCATCTTCATGTAGAGCCCAACTTCTCTGCTGCGAATCATCTTTGTGGGCCGTGAGTTCCGAGAAAAGGGAGATTAATCGACGTGCATCTTGGGAGTTATCAATATCTGGAGATTCAATCTGAAGGAAAAAGTTAATTTGCACAATAATTACATTAAGTTTTTGAGTATACAGTAATGATAAGCCATTCATGATAAGCCAACCTCACCAATGACCCAATAATATAAATTATATAGCATAGCTGTCAACTAATCACTGGTTTTGTTATTGCTGGAATTTGGCATCTCTGATGGGTTTATAATGACTTCATAACTCATAGATCAGACAACCTGTCCACACAGGACTCTGGCAAGAAGTTAAATCTCAATTTTTTTAGGTTAAATTGAGCAAGGAGTTCATTTTAAATTTTGTTTTATTTGACATAGTTGGCCATTTGAACAAATTTGAATCCCAGTCACACAAGGACCCTACATACCAAATATAAGCTATAATGGCCTGATAGTTCTTGAGAAGAAGTCGTTTTGAGTATTACTATTGAGGTAAAGAGGTATGTCCCTGGCTCTGCCCCTATTTGACCTTTAATAATAATAATGTAACAGCATATTTATTATATACAAAGACTTCCTGGTGCAAATATAGTCAACGTATTCCTTATGTAGCAATATCTTCATCATCATCATCATCATAATCATCACCGTCCTTGTATAAACCAATCGTCATCATAACATTAACATCCTATTCATCGTCTGCCTAGACTGTAACAACAATAACAACAATGCATGGTGACCCCATTTCAACAAATCTGAATCCAATTCACCTACGGAATATCCATACCAGTTATGAATACAATTGGTCTTATAGTTCTGGAGAAGATGTTTAAAGAATTTTCTATGGATGGACAGACGGATGGAGGATGCCCCGATGGATGGACAGCGGACGGGGAGTGATGAATATAGTTCCACCAGACACTTCATCTCAGGCAGGGCCCAAGCTAGGGATTGAAAACAGGGAGAAGTAAAGTCTCCCTCTGCAGATTTTAGGGAGACTTCAGCCAAAATAGGGAGACTTATAAGAAATTAATTGTTATTATAAATTTGAAATTTTTGGAAATGGCTTTTGGCCACTGCTGTAATGTGGGTGTCCGTTAAAATAAACAATAAGGAGTTGTAAAAGCTTTTAATTTTGTTTCTAAAGAGTTTATTCTTGAATACCATCATCGCGACCGTATGATCAGTGATGTCTGATGATAATCCAATTAAAGCAATAAACTTGACGAGTTTGATAGCTGTATTACAATAGTGATTAATGTGTTCTTAACAGAGACCAGTTGAGCTTATAATATACACCAACAGGTTATTTAAATACATGCATTGTAACAAAGTATATGCAATTGACAGACGTATATATGAGCGCGTGGCCAGCCGGTACGGCGGTAGATTGACAACAATTGTAATTTGCAAACACATATTTTTGACACAAATTAATCCTTTTAAATGAGTTTGGATAGTATTAGTTTATTATGCAGATCTTTGATTTAACTAAGAACATTAAATTAAGTACTTCCAATGCACATTCAAACCTCTATTTTTAATAGTAAGCACTAAGCAAGCACGTGCTATTGTTTACATAATAAATCTGAAACTCCAAAAAAGTTAAAAGTTGGATTGGGAAACGGAATCAGACACAACACTACTTTTGTAAAATTAATTATTCATGGATATGTTTTATTTTAAATTTATAGACATTAAAAAGACAGTATTAGTTGTTCACATTGGCTACTGCATGAGCGGTGGTGACCATGTATGGCTATACAATTTACGGTTACAAAATGACCCGACGGAACAAAGTAACGACTAAATTGCAGTCTCCTTAAAACGAACCAGTAGCTCATCATAAACTTCGTTGCTGATCAGCGCAATTTGCCATTTCCAAAAAACACCCAATATGATTAGAATATGTGGATACAGTACACAATATATAATTGATAAATAAAAATGCCTCATTAGAACAGTTGTGACTATATATATATTTTTTTGCAAAACAAGTCAAATTTTCACCGGTAAAATTACCGTAAATGTCAAGCTAGTTTTGTCAAATTTGGAAGGCGACTTCATTTTCGCCTTGCGGACATCCGAGGGCAACTTCGCCGGCACGAGGGCGAAATTCCCGAGTCGCTCCTAGATCTAGGCCTGATCTCAGGTGAGCTAAAAAGCACCAAATTACATGTGTTAAGTCATCATCATCATCTTTATTCAGAGAACAAGCCGCATTGACTCTTGGTCCTCCCTTACAATACAAAAGCAATTAAAATTTAATTGAGTCATAATCAATACTTGGTAGATGTTATGTGTTCAACGATTTTGTCTCCATATATGCGGAAGTCTCACCGCTATTCCCCTTTTCATCCTGCTGTCCAAATGAAAAAATCTTAATCCCAATTACACAAGGACAATCCACATCAAATATGAGTTAGTTTGATCTAGTTATTTTGAAAAGAATCCTTGAAAACTGGATAGTGGCTGATAGGTTATCACTTGGCTCCCAATCATTGATATGCAGTGATGCTCAGATAATAAAACAACAAACAAAATTGTGTGTTTATTGAACTTATCTGAGTATCCTAATTAATGATTGGCAACAAAAGATTGTTGCAATGCCGGTCATCTGCTTATATTATCTGAGCACCCCAGCATGTGAAGATTAATAGACAATTTCAATCGAGTAATTTAGAACAGAATGAGTGAAACAGCTATCCACAACAACACAAATTAGGTAACAAAAAAAACTAAACATATCTGTTTCTGATTAGTTGGCTAAAAAATTCCAGGTATGTAGTAGGTAAGCATTTTTTTGGGGTTTGTTTTTGTTTTTTAAAATTTAATTTCAGTGCTTAAAGGGGTACTGTTCGCCATTTTCAATAAATTCCCGGTAATAAAACGATATGTCAATAATTAATCAAAATAAGATCCTGTAAAAACGGATGTTTATAAACTCAAGCCACCCACTGACTAGTGACATACATTTACTTGAATACTGTACAAAAGTACTTGACAACGAAAATTTGTATTTTCGCATTCCGGCTAATCTGCCAAGGTGTAACATTACTTCGTACTCAACAGACTTTAAAATAATGGAAATCTGGTTAGCTTATTCTAAGATTCAGAGACTATAGAAACCAACAACAACATTTGAGTACAGTATCCCTTTAATTCATAGTGACAATGTTCCAGAAATGTATGTAAGATATTGACTTTTGGTTGAAGTCCTCATTGATATTGCTTTATATTATGCTAATCACCACTATCTATTTGCAAGAAAGGTAAATTTATATGTGGATATGGTCAAATGAGATTTTTTTTCCTGACTAAATAACATATTTACTCTGCATGCATATGGCTCTTTCCGGACTTCAAACAGTTGTCACATGAAGGCATCACTGATTGGAATCAATTCCTCGGTTCAATCTGAGGGCTCACTCCTGCCACAGAAAAATTTCTACGATTCCAGGAAGGCCCAATATCAGCAGGTCGGTTGGTAACCGGAAATAGAGATGTCTTTTTTTTGGCCTTAAGCAACCAATTTAACAATTTAATTAGTGAATGGATTCTCCCATTTAGTTCTACAAATCAGACATTGTAACGGTCCATTCATTTTCTGTAGAGATGTTCACATACAATAAGCAGATGACAGGCAGAGAAACACTGAGTGTAGGGATGCTCAGCTGATGAGTTTAATAATGTACATTTATTTTACAGTAGCGAGTACTAACTGCATGGATGCTAACTGACAGTTTTGGGGATGTTAACAGAAATTATACCTTTTACATACATTTTGTACTGAATACAGAACTTTGTCCACAACACCAGACAGCTGGGGCACCTTGAGTCCCAGGTAACCAAGCACTATATCCACAGCAACCTTTGATTTATTGTAGCTCAAATTTGTCCCTTTACGAACTTCCTCAACCAGCTCAGATGCCAGCCCTGAAGGTGGGGTAATACTATCAAGTTCAATCACAGTTTTGGCAGACATAGCACTTGATGAAAGACTATTGTCAGATAAAATGGATGGCACCGTTTGCTCTGATGGAGGAGATAACAAGCTGTCTGGGGGTGATGTCATCTGAATATTATTAGGAAGAGAAGTCAATGTCTGTGAATTTCGTGCTAAACAACCTTCTACATTCAACTTTGGAGATTTATCAGATAAAGAAAGTTTATCAGACACTGAAGACGCCAAGTTATCTGAATCAGATGTTGTCGAACTTGCAGAAGTTGACTTATCGGAAACAACCTTCTCAAACAATGATGAAGCTTTCTCTGAAGGTGAAGATAATTCAGTCATTGCATCTTGACTGAGAAGATGATCAGCAACTGATACAATATTTTCCCTTGTCAGCGATGCTGGATTTTTCATCAATTCATTCAGCATATCATGAGTGGACTGAGATATGGGATCAGACAAAGAGCTCCTGGGTGATAGAGACCTTGGCTGTGAAGCATTTTCCACTAACTGTTCCATCAGACTGGAGTAGGTTCTCTCTGTTTTTACTACTTCAGACACGTTATCTTTCTCTTGTCTACTCTCTGTCCTACTGGATTCCTTGACGAGAAACACTTTGTTGCCATCCAAAGACACCCGGGAGCATGCATCATCCTGCAGATTACACTCCCCTTGGGAACCAGATATACTACCAAGAGATGTGGGAGTGTCCGGAGTTCCAGGTGCTCCACTCTTAGAAGACATTGAACCTATACATAAAAATAAATCAGTTATATTAGGAAGAACCTCATATGTTCTCTTAAATTAATAGGGTGATTAACCAATAAAATCAAAACTACACGCCACCAAATTTGTTATCACTAAGTTTCTTAGTACGATATGGCAAAAAACTATTTTCTGAAACTGAAGTGATTGCAATCCAAATTCATTGATTCCTACAGCTTTTAAAATTTAAAACCGAATATTCTCATATATTATATGCTTGTCTATAAAATAGCGGAAAATTACCGAAACATAAATTGCCATATCTATCTCTTCGGAGCTACTGTGAAATCGCGTTTTGTTATGTCACTGTTGGTTTCGATATTTCACTTTGCTTATAACTATTCCCCGGAACATTAATTTCAACATATTAGAATCATAATTTCATTAGTCGAGTATCCAGTTCGAAAGATCAGACAAAATTATTATTTGCCAAAAATATTTAGTATGTGGGTCACTCATCCAGACTGTAAAGACAGAGAAGACATGGACTACAATACAACAGTCAGTACTAGTCAATCACTTTAAAACAAGTAGTTTTAAACAGGGACACACTGGTAGAGTATCTTCGATGAATGGTGGGAGGGGATATAGGGGTGTCCGCATTGAAATATCTAACTACACACCCCTCCCAATAGATGATTGCCCATTACCTCCCAACTGGACCAAACTAAATTACAACTGTCCTTCAAGATATCCAAATGTTGGAAATTTATCAAAACCTTACTGATAGTACCGGTATAAATCAAAATTATTACATGTAATATAGGAATCTGTATACAAGTACCAGACATGAATTCATAGAAAAGATAGGGTGGTACGGGAGTGTTAAATCTCAGATCTCTGCCCCTATTTGAACCAAATGTAAATCCCAATCTATCAGATCCATTGATCTAGAATTTTCAAAGGGTATTTTAGATAAGTTGAGGAGAGTTCATTTTCCTTAAAATAAGTTAAAAAATTTAGCGATGGGTTATCAACATGGCACTTCTGATAATTGATCCTTGAAATCATCAGCATAATAAATATGACACAACATTATCACAGATGAAAAGTAGTTAAAAGCATATTAGTATATAAAGTATATAAACATAATATTGTAACACCTGTCGGTATAATTGTATAGAACACAGCACATAGGAATTAATCTAATTTAAATTGATATGAATGACATAAATAAACATTATCCAGCCATTTCTGTTGTTTGTTTATAAGACACTGTCAGATAAGAAAAGGTCACATTTCATTGGCAAGAGAAATTTCATTGTGGCATCATCAGGCATGCTTTCTCAAATGGTGGTGTGAATTACAGGGGTTTCTCATACCTGATCTACAGAGTGAAAAATGAATAAAATCCTAATAGATTATTGTTACAATGTATCTCCCCAAAATTCATCCTCTGATAAAATACCAAACTGTTAGTAAAAAAAAAGGCAACTTCCAAGTAAGTGGCGCTCAGAAATGGGTTAATACCCCCTGTGAGTAGAAACTCGCAGCTCATGTTCCATTCGCTATACCTGTGTCCCATGTTTGATAAATTTCATAATAATAAGATTATTACCATGGGAGATACCGAATGATCTATGTGTGGGGGAAACTTATTTTTTTATGTGTTCATTCCCAGAAGAAAAAATTTATTTCGTGACAGGGGTTACACTAAACATGCCGAATGAAAATTTATATTTCTCAATAAATTGAATTATTGCCACACTTCGTTATTATCTATATCAACATTTGGCTAAACCAGTCACTCGCTTATTTAATGCAGCCAATATCGGATAGAGAGTAGTAATGAAGATTCGTTTTATAATAATCATGGTAAAATAGGTGTCTTGGCATCTGATCATTTTATATCATGGTTCAAAGTTTCTAGCTTTTGGAAGAATCTGTCCCCAATTTCAATTTGGTGTTTTTCGTGGGGATGGTCAGTGGTCTGTATCTTTCACAGAAGTCATCTATAGCTTGTGAAATCCAACAGGCAGCATACAACCATTGCAATTATATTCAGTTTTTCATTTATTTCTCCATTTGTTCCCCTGTGCATGCCCATTTTTGAAGTGGTGTCAAATATTTCAGTATAAGTTTAATCTTAGGTTGGAGAAAAAAAACAATTCCACCCATCTCGTGTGCATCGTGTTATGATTTTTGCATGAGGTCAACATTGAAGCGATTTCCGAAATATGTGTTTCTCACAAATGAAAGCTTAACATTGTTCAAAGTATTTTAAACAATCGAAGATCAATTCTAACCTGTGAAACCAAATAGAATCATCACATTTATATCTTAAATAACTAGATTTCCAAATTTCCGACCAAAACAAAAATAAACAAGGCCAGAAACCGATTTTGACAACATGCAATGTCAATAGACTCTGAGTGCGAAGGTATGGTGTGAAGACACAGGCCAAAAATAAAATGCATCTAATTCGATGATTTCTACACAGTGCAGTCGCACCACCTCGGGAGTTTCCTGGATTCTTATTGATATCGGAGCAGGCTTCTCAAAGTACCGCGGGTTCCAGACCTATCGGTACAGGGATGGTTCCGCCATACCGGTATTATTGACAGTCAATTGATATAAAAGGTCAGCCGACCACAGTGTCCCCCGACAACGTGGCAAGTCGATGCCGCTTTTTTAAAGAAATTAATTTTTTTTTTTTAATTTTCTAAGTCGAAAAGGGTTAATAACTCCGTAAAAATCTAATTTTACCGTCATCTATATACATGTTGCACATCTCCAATATGTGGGTAACAATACTCTGAAGTTTCAAATATCTACGATCAAAACTGTAGGAAGAGTTGATTACACCATGAAGGTACCCTCATACAGAAAATTATAAACGAGAGGCCGATCACGATCGGCAGATGTTTAACCCATACCTTGGCGATAGCGATTAGCTATAACTGATAATTTGTCAAAGATATGATCACAGGAATCCATATCAGTACCCAACTTGAAATCAAAAGCTCAAATAATTTGTCTTGGAATGACAACATCAATACAATTTACTCTCATATAATCTGGATAATGTTGGATGTTCACATGGTAATTTATTGATATCATTATATTACATGCAACTATTGCAATAAAATCTTCATATTTTCAAAACAGGATATCACACCTAATTAATCCTATAAAACTAAAATAAATGAATTTTTTTTTTTTTTATTATCAATTTTTTTTTATTATTATAAAAGTTAAAAAAAATTATTTAATATTTTTTTTTATTAAATTGAGCAAGGAGTTCAATATAAAAAAATCAAATTTTTTTTCTTGAAAAAGGGTCATAACTCATTTAAAATAAATCGGATTAAACCCATATTTGAACTTGATCTGTATTTTGGAATAAGAAACTTACATTTTCAAATCAAATAAAAGATGTTTGAGTTATGGCAACATGCGTGAATTCTAAGTCGAAAAAGGGCCATAACTCTGTAACAAAACTCGGATCAAACCCAAATTCGAATTCGATCTGTATTTTGGGCTGATAAACCCATATACAAAATTTAGTTCTGATTGGATAGAAAATGTTTGAGTTATCGCATTACACGTAAAGTGTCTACGGACGGACAGCCAGACAGATGGCTCGACAGACGGATGGACGAGTGGTCAATCCAGATGTCGACACAATGTGTACCATACTATGGTATGGGTACACATAAAAATGTTGAAATTTCTAAGTCGAAAAGGGTTAATAACTCATCTGTCAAAAAATAATTTTTCTGTCATCTATATGCATGTAGCACATCTTCAATATATGGGCAACAATATTCTAAAGTTTCAAATCTCTGGGATGAAATCTGTAGGAGGAGATGATTACACCATGAAGGTACTCCATGTGATGGACGGATGAACGGACCGACGGACGGACGGTACAACGGATGGACGGACGGGCGAACGAACGGACGGAGCCCATTTCTATAAGAACGTCGGGGGACAAATAATGTATGTGGCTGCTTGGATTTATACTAATTATATGTACAATGTGTAAGGTATGAAATTTTTTATACAGGTTGATCTTACGGCTGGAAGTAGATAACAATGTGTAGTTAGAAGAATGTAAATAATGAATTCCGCCAATCAATTGACAAATCATTTATTTTCAATATTTAAAACAAGCTTTTCAAGCAGATACATATGTTAAACACCACAAAAATTATAGTTGGCCATTGGTTTTTTTGAACATGTGTTAGTGTCTGACATTTTTCAGGTGATTTAAAAAAATAAAACTCAGGCTTGGATATATATAAGTACAATCAAAGATGGCTGCTGGCAGCCATGTTTTCAAATGAAAATCAAAACATTTGATCGCACCCATCCAGTGGTCACCCCCAAAAATTAATTTGAAGTTTGGTGACGATCTGATGAGGGATGTGATCTACATGTGTGCTAAAGGATTTAGTCATACAATGAGTAAATCCAAAATGGCTATAATTTTGAAAAATTAGATTACCCCCATCTTGTGGTCATCCGAAGATCCATGTGAAGTTTAGTGACGATCAGACAAAGGATATAGTCTGCATGGTTTACCAATTGATTTAGTAATACAAAGAGTAAAATCCAAGATGACCGCTGGCCGCCATGTTTTCACAACAAAATTTGGAAAAATTATATGGCTCCAATCTAGTTGTCAAAATATCCAAGATGGTTGAGTGGCCATGTTTTTCATAAAAGCAATTTGTCAAACTAAATTATAACCCATTTGATGTGTTTGGGATAGTAATATTGATTAGCAATGATAACATTATATATAAATTAACAATTTAAATGAACCAGAACCTGATATCTATATGAGAACTGGGGTGATTGAGGGTCCAGTGATTTGCACAAACATCCACCACACACACACCAAAACTTTATCATACATGTAGTATCATTATGTAAATTTATTGCTATGATGAAAATATTAGATCAGAGACGTTGGTGAAGAAGGGGCTGAGTGTTAGTCTTCTTAATGCCTTGAGGATCGTGTTTTAACAGTTATCACAAAATGCGATAAGATGGTTGCAATTTTGCAAAGATGTATTCACAATCATGCCAAATTCAACACCTCTTTGGTTTAATATTCCCAGGTAATACTGTGCTAGGCAACTACATGTATTGAAACTATTGTTTGGTGGGATGTGCCCCAACTCCATCCCTTGGCGACATGTCAGTCCCAGTGTGTAGTCTACTCCAAATAATAGACGACTGTGTACACTCCCATGAACTGTTTGTACTTTGTAATTAATAGTTGTATAACAGTGAAAAAATTTCTTCCGGCACGTATGCCGGGGTGGGTGGGTGGTCAAAGCCACCAACAAGCAATTTTTTCAGCAACTAAAAAAAAACATTCCTGCTTGTTTTTAGTGTTTTGGCAATGAGTTGGGCTTCAAAACCACTTTGAATCAGTTTGAATGAGAGAAATAATGTAATTCTAACTGGTAAACTGACTGCAGGCAGTTATCGTGTTGTATTTTGTTGCAAATTTTGAAATCCAAGATGGCCACTGGCAGCCATGTTTTTGTGGCCGAATGACCTCAAAATATTACTCATTCCTATTTACATGTCCATGTTAACATCCATGATAAATAGTATGCACAGAAATTCATATACAGCTGTTTACAGTGAATTTCCCCCCCGCAAATCTCTGTTTTAGTGTTAAAAGGGGGGGTGGGTGTCAAAAAATGGTCGGAAAAAACTGCCGAAAACGGAAAAAAATTTGGCGGTGGGGGGTGGGTGGGTACAAAAAATGATCGAAAGAGAAAAAATGCCATACGTGCCTGAAATTTTTTTCCGACCTCCCCCCTGAGTGACACAGATAAATCGACATTATATGGATGCATTACCAAGTTAACGTGACATTTTTGGTGATATTTGACATATGGGAACTCATTATAAACACACGATATATCAACATTTTTCATGAATAACATGATATTTTCATATTAATATCACAACTTTTGGTAATATTTGGCAACTTGCAACTCTTTATAAAATTGTTATCTGTTATTTTGCCAGGATACATTGAAAATTCGCATCCGCATGCTCGATCAAACCAGCCTGTATACACGGTTGCAGATCTGTGGATTCTTTCCCCACCTATTTAGTCAATGTTAGGTTACAGAAATATGAATCAGTAGCGCTAATTTGCTAAAAAATATTGCCTATGGTGCTCATGAAACTGGAAATTTGACAAAACACACCGACATCATGATCATAAAAATTATTAAAATAAAAAACAAAATAATAAATAGACGTAGAATGGCTGCTGCATCTTCGAATCCATGCCTGATCAACAGTGTAAGCATCCTTTGCTGGCAGGAAGTTTTGATGACGAATGCTGAATGCAATGTTGACACTTTTACTCCTCTGAACTAAGTCTATCCTCCGGACTGGTGGAAGTCAATTACTGTGTGTGTTATGGGGAAGCAGTTTGATTTTTTTTGTAGTTAAAATTGGAATTTTCAGCTTATAAAAATCAACTGTCTCCAAGTAATGTTCATGAGAAAATTGTGGAAGAAAATAAATATTTTTTCCTGATTGAAATTTCGAATTTGGTGGTTTCAGACCCATTCTTTTGGTGGTTTCAGACCCATTCTTGGGTACAAATGAAATATGTTGGCCAATATGAGTGAGTGAGTTGTAAAAACAAACCTGAATCATTGGCTTGAACATTGTGACCAACTTCTGTACTCTGTGCATGATGTGATGAAACAAACTCCCTGTGTTGGCCTAGGATTCTGTAAAAAATGAAAGTGCCAATGACACTGTAGCTAAACTTGGAAAGGGATAATGTCATACATTACAATCAATGAAGTGATAAGAAATGGGGAAAGTTGAAATGCTTAAGTGATACCAGAGGTCAAACCGAAGAGCCATATGAAGTTAGTTTGGAATCCATTTGATAAAAAATGTTTGTTGTAAGGTATGCCAAGGTATTTAGTCATGCAATGGGTAATATTTTTTATCGTCAACGAAATTCAGAAATATTTGATGGGTCACACAATGAGTAAAATCCAAGATTCAACGAATTTTCAAAACAATTCTCCAATAAATTCAGGCTGCAGGGTGTGCCGATGGATTAAAATTTGAAATCCAAAATGGCTGCTGGCAGCCATGTTTTTGGTTTACGAATTTCGAAAAAATCAATGGCTCCCATCTAGAGGTCACCCAGAAGATCCATATGAAGTTTGGTGATGATCGGATGAGAGATGCGGCCACTAGAGTGAGCCAAAGGAAATTGTTGATGAACATATGGCAATAGCTCAAGAGTGACTTAGTCAAATTGAGCTAAAAGACAGTCAATGACAGTGTGTCGCTCACCAGACTGTAAAGACGGAGAGGACTGAGACTCTGAAGATGCAATAGTCAGTACTTGTCAAATCACTTTAAAACAAGTAGTTCTAAAAAGGGACACAGGCAGAGGGTATTCATTGAACGGTTGGAGGGGATAAGGGGTGTCCACCTTGAAATTTCTAACTGCACACCCCAATAGATTATTGCCCATTACCTTCCAACTGGACCAAACAAAATTACAACTGGTCCTTCAAGATCTCCAACTGTTGGAAATATATCAAAACCTTACTGATAATACCAGGATATATCAAAATTATTACAGTAAATAGTCCAGGAGATATTGGTCGCCCTCTGCACCCCCCCCCCCCCCCCCCCCCCAGGACTTAACTTCACCCCACTAATTTTCTTCCTTAAGGTCTCCTCAAGAAAAAAAAGTGGCCGCAGAGACTCCAGACAAGATGGCGTCCATCATGGCGGCCATTTTTTTTAAATGCACCAGGTCTCTTTGATCGCCATTATAGTAAAGATGATAGCACATGTGGTCTTGTTTTCCACTCGATTCGTTATGCTAATATACAACCCTTACAAATTAGCCAAAAATCCGACACCAGAATCAAATATGGCTGCCAAGATGGCCACCGAAATGTGAAAATATGCCATTTTCACTACAACAACATCGGGTACAGTATCCCTTTAAATGTTTTTTTTTATTGTTTAAATTGAGCAAGGAATTGGATCTAAAAAAAAAATGTTTTTTGAGTTATGTCCCTGGCTCGCCTGCATTTTACCCAGTGACCTAATTTGAACAAATCTGAACCCTAGTCATCGAAGGACCCTTCATACCAAATATGAACCCATTTGGCCTGATGGTACTTGAGAAGAAGTCATTTTATTAATTACTATGGAAGGAATGAGTTATGGCCCTGGCTTCGTAACTATTTGACCCAGTGACCTCATTTGAACATACCTGAATGCGAGTCACCAAGGGAACATCCACACCAGATATGAACCCATTCTGTCTTGTGGTTCCAGAGAAGAAGATGTTTAAAGATTTGTTGACGGACGGATGGATGGACGGACGGATGACAGACGAGGAGTGATGACTGTAGCTCCACCAGAGACTTCATCTCAGGTGAGCTAAAGAGTCGTATAAAAACATGCATATATACTATATTTGACTAAATAAAAACAAAACATCTGGGTGTTCCATTTATATTAATTATCACATTATCATATGAGTGAATTAAGTCAAGATGCTATAATGTCTGGGTGTGGCTCAGGGCTATCGGGCCAAGTCCACAGAAAGAAGTATAGTTTGGTACCCACATGTTTTGTGTCTGGTTTAATATATCTGTTTTCTACTGCAATGTAAAAATACCGATATATTCAAGTAAGTCCACTCTTTTACCAAATATACGTATACATGTATATATTTTACTGGCGAGTATATAGGGGAAATTAAAGAATACTTCTTCAGATCCTGCTGTAGCAAGGATACCAAGTTATGTGAACTTTGAACTCTGGTCCTGACCCAAATAGTATGCCATATGGGGAACAGTGGAAACTAAGGACTAGATATAGCTTTGCATTTCAATATTTCAATAGGATTATTTCATTTCAATGATACTGAGAACACACAGTTTTAAACCTACCCACACTAGCTCAAAATTGGGGTGTCATATCGACGACAGGAGAAGCATTGTCCAGCTCGCCTCCCGCGAATTGATGGTATATATCAATGATACTCTTTAGAATCATCTACTGTGCACCCATACCAATAGTTTATAGTATGGTATGGTATGGTGCCGGCCGATTCAATTTTTAGGGTGACAAAAACCACGAGATCTGTTGTTAATATGTTTTTTTATCGAGACCATGTGTTTTGTTTAAAACAAATTATGTCCCTTCAACTCGACATTGACTAGAGTGGATCGATAGGGTGAGTGAACAATTGGGTAGGGTCCTGCGAATATTCAAAATTATATTCGTTTCGATCTGTGTATTTGACTCGTATTCGATTCGGCAATCGGCCATGAATATCTATTGAATATTTCCATTTATCTTCGCAATGCTAATTTATGTCAGGCATATTCACCACACATAAATGTGATCGGGCGAAAGGCATTGTTCTGTAAGGAGCACACATCTGTGACATTGCCGTAGAGATGTAAACACCGCCTCAATACGAGAGTAGTTCCTCTTGCATTTCAGCAGTCTTAGAAAGTAGTGACTTCGAGCATATACAGATCATATTTTGACTATAAATACACATCAAAACACATTTCCGAGATCGCCCTATTCTGAACCAGATATTTGCCATACATGTACCAGTAGAATAGATACACATCTCTTTCAAGAAATAGGACTGTAATGGTTATCATTGACATCCGATCTGGAATCAGGTTATTAAATAGAATTATTGGAACATAAACAACGGTTCTGTGAAAGCGCATATATATATCTATTATATATTTTTGAAGATCTGTTTGTGTGTTTGTGTGTAATCGATGGACTCGAAAATGGCACAGCCGATTTCGATGAAACTTGGTATGTGGGGGTATTTTCGGGCCAGGAGCAACATAGGCCTATTAATTTGTCCGTGCGAGGTCAACTTTTCACGTGCCGAGGTCAAATCTGTTTTTACGCCGTTTTGCGCTAATATATTTCAGTTCGGTGCTTACAAATCGATTCGAAACAGCGCGAATAATAACATGCCAGTCATAATAATGACACTATGAGAATCTTTCGTGTTTCCTCTTTCCAACGATATATAATATGTATGTATCCGTTTTAGTTATCTGCCTCAATTATTAAGAAGAAGTGGTACGATCTTCTATCAGGGTAAAAACAATGCGTAACTTCTATGACGTCGTTAGAGGTCATAAAGTTAGATCACGTTAACTCTTCTCCGGCCGATGCATTTGACTGTTTCAGACGTCTTGGCGATATCTCGGGCACCGATGGTAATTTATCTTTACGTTGAAACTTGATAATTAATGAGCGTGTGTATATGAGGCGCGTTTATATACTTCAGTGGAAATCAAATCGGGTTAAACTGGCGGATTTTTACGGACGAAATTTGATGCATAGGGTATCTCGGTATCCGCTGGGCCGATTTCCGGTATCCGCTGGGCCGATTTCCACCATTTTTGGGGTGTTGGTCCACCTGACCTTGACCTTCAAAATGGTCAATTCAAGGTCAAATCGGGTAAAACCGGATGGATTTCGACGGGTACTTTTGTCGGGTACTTTTGTTCGGGCACTGTGTTTTGGACGGGTCAAATCGTGACCCCACTTGACCTTGGCCTTCAAAATAGACAATTCAAGGTCAAAGCCCGGACGAAGTCGGGTCACCTTCTAGTATATATATATATATACCTAAATATGATGACTATTCTCGTAAGTGTGTAGGCCTATATACATACTGTCTTCTGCCAATACTTACGGTCCTCTGGTTTATTGCTGTACCGGTATATAAATTATAGTTTCCCCGAAAAATTGAACATTGCTTATTTTTCGGGGAGCTAATGCGAATATTATAACAATTTATTCTCGACACAAACTACACGATTTATAAACTTTTGATTTCTATATGAGTAATGCATGGTTGTATACGATAGGTTATTTACAAGTTCCAAACTGATATATTTGAATTGATATTCGATTCGATTTTGCGAACACTGTGCATTATTCCATTCGATCGTATTCAAATATTCGCATGAGCCTACCATTGGGATATCAGTTTCATGTCCGACTTTTTGAAACACAATGCGATTTAATCTCGGCTAAATATGTTGGTCTAGGTAAATACTCAGCAGCAATATTTAGTACTAGCTGATGTACCTGACTTATAGGGATTTCTTTGTGATATAATAGATAAATAAAATATTTATAAGACGACTAAATAAAATCAATATTTCCAGATATAAAACAAAGATTAACTAGAAATTTTAAACTTCCAATTGGAAGTTTGATACTTCCATATAATTATCATATATATTCCTATCCAAATCCCCTCTCAATCATTACCTTTCCCATAACCCAAACCTTAATCATAACCATACCTATCGGCAACCCGTACCATGTCCCAATACTAAATGTTTCTATAAGCATAACCATGCTCTAGCTGTAACCATAACCACAATAATTCTAACTATATCTATAACTTTAAAAAGTCATGGAATATAAGTAGTGGCTCACCTTTTCGATTGTAATTTTGTTTATCTCGATTAATCCGTTCCACAACAATTGAAGTATTTATTTAGTTACAACTTTGTATACTTCAGACCTTATATTATGATACATGAACATCATAAACACATCAGTTCGCAAAAATAAAAGATGAAGAATGAGGCTACTTTTGAAATTATATTTCTCGTAAAAAGTTACCCCTAGTAGACCCCTTTGTATCATCTAGATGGTCTCCTAGACGTTCCACAACAATTGAAGTATTTATTTAGTTACAACTTTGTATACTTCAGACCTTATATTATGATACATGAACATCATAAACACATCAGTTCGCAAAAATAAAAGATGAAGAATGAGGCTACTTTTGAAATTATATTTCTCGTAAAAAGTTACCCATAGTAGACCCCTTTGTATCATCTAGATGGTCTCCTGTAATTTTTATAGAAGACAGACACAGGCAGACAGACAGAAATTCGCAAATATACAGTAATGCCCTATGTAATCGACCCCTTAAACACAGCAGAATTATGGGTAACTTTTCGGGATTCAGGAGAGCTTTCGGATGAATGTCAGCAGGCTATATTTCCCACTAAATCCTGAAATGTTACCCATAATTCTGCTATGTTTAAGGAGTCGATTACTTAGGGAATACTGTAGATATAGATGTAAAAATGTTATTAAATTATTCATGAATTCCAAAGTAAATCACATGACGTCAGATGTACCTATCCCATGACACTCCACATGACAATTCACCGTGTGTTCCAATTTTTGTTTGTCATGATCCAACTGGTTGGTCACCAATAGCAGGTCAGACCGACAAACAAATGAACACACACACACAGTTCGGTTTTATTAGTATACATACACACATGTGTACAATATATATATTTAATTGGCAACGGGAATAAAGAACATGCACGGGTTCCACATACACGCATGTGTCTATCTCTTGTGCCTATATTCCGAATTAAAGACTTGAGATGTTAAAAATTATAACTGCAATGGGATGGTATATTCTCGTGAAAGATACGGATAGTTATAGTCTGTCCACAATGAAGTGCGAAGTTTTAAATCAATGCCGATCTGTAATTTGCCAAGTGTTAAGTCTTGGTTTATCAGTTTGTCGGGTCAGTGATTTCAACGGCCAGTAATATAAGTGACGGTTATATCTACATGCAGCAGATATATTTATTTATGAAATAATTATGTGCGAATTGCAATCACTCACACAACTGATAACACATGTCTTGATTACGTCTTATTATAAAATTAGTAACATGCTAAAAACGAGCCCAAATCACCAGAATGGGACAAAGGCGAATATGTTTTATTTGAAGTTCTATCATGCTAGGGAATGTTCTAGAAAGATCACTGAAATGTCACACACTATATATGTGTATCAGGAATCAAGCATTAAATATAATTCAGAAACATATCAATATAGCATAACAGGTAATGCTGTCAAGACACGTTATGTCATTACAAACGTTTATACTGATTGTACTGACTGTCCAAGATCGAGAACTTTTCCACAGCTTGTGCGAATTTTGTATACATTTTGGGTTCAAAGTGACTTAGTCGGACAGGTGCGTAACACACTGCCATCAGAGGTAGGCCAGCCATACAGCCAATTCTATTTTAAAGAGTGCGGATTTGGGATAACTGCATTGTGTGAGAACGCAACATGATTCGCGTACATCTATATGCATTTCAGTAGGTTGCTTTCCCGAGTAATGGTGCCTTTTTCTGTGCATATAAATAGCACCAAAGTGAACATACAATGTACGCTTTCTCACCAGCAAAATGATAAATAGCCGATGTGTTGGAACTGTAGTATACCATAAACAAACATGGCATGTCGAGCTTGTAAAATAGACGGATATTCTTGTGAATATACGGATATGAACGCGCGTATTTTAACATTTAATATGTTATTGCAAGTCTTCACAAGTTAACAATCGTTATTCACACACAACCATAATTAAATATGTCGTTCAATGTAATTATGCTACATAGAACTATCACCCATTTCGCAACAGCGAAATAGCGTATGATGACATTAAACTCTCTTTGCTCGCTTGCCTATATCGCGATGTTCCCAACAGTTGAAGGTGTTTTATTTTAACTAATAGATTGTCATGATATGGTAGCATTCTGGGAATGATATATACATGGCAGCTTATACCTACACATTCCATATACAATTCGCTTAAATTTGGTGTGATTCATATTCTTGAATACACGCAGGTGGTGAATTAGTCAGCGCTTTAAGACATATTTGTGTTTATTTTCCGATTAACGGACGAACGTACGACGTCCTTGTCTGACTCTTCCTAAGTTATAACACTTAACATTACGTCTCGTCCAATTAATGCGAAATATGCAATCAGCGATCTTAACAAACGGGCAATAAAGTCATACATTTTCACTTGTGACACAGATGATAAAGAGACAGTTTTTAAATGGTCAGATCTAAATTCAACAAATGTATGCTATATACCAGATGGGAATTTAATACCAAACCTTAGATAGTTACGTTCGGAAATTATGATACCAAAATTAGCGACTTAGGGGTGGCAAGGTTGGGGCGTCAGACGGGATACGCTGATTCCCATTCATTCAATTTAAATATATCATATATTAAAATGGTTTACGGGCACGTGAACGGATATAAAATAGTTTCAATTCAATTGAGAACTGCAAGCGAAAGTCCGCGCATAAGACGGATTGTGCTTTATGAAAACGTGGTCAATGCGAAGAAGTGTTATAACATTATACGACGGACACCACAGTTCTGTTAATTCTCAAGTGTCAAAGTCAAGAATTTTTTTGGTAAAAAATAGGCGTTTTAAAAAAAGTGAAAACAAAACGAACTACTATTTTAATACTAACGAATTTTTCCCGTTTTTGGACTCAACATATGTCATTTTCCAGCCTCATCGTGATAAAACCGCAGAATGACGACCGATCGACAAGACAGACAGCCGACAATGTTTTGAGTGATTACCCGTTAGCCAACATAACAATTAACGCAGTGCGCCGAACAGGAATGGATGTTGAAATATATCGCCAGTGGTCATTGATGCAATTTTTGAAATTCTCATTTCGTGGTTTTGTCTTCTGTCTATGTTTAAGACGCTCACATAGAGCAAATCCAGCTGTTGCGCTTCGTCTAGGAGAAGATCTGGACACAAGCACTTTCCACACATGGACTTTATTAGTACATTTTTCTATGTGTTATAACTTGGTCATTTCTCAACCGATTTACAAAATTCCTGCACGAGTAGCATTAGTACGTCATATAGATACACAACAGCAAAAATGGCTGGAATCGGTGACAAGAAAGAAATTGACAAATTTTGGACCCCTCCCCAGGTCAACAAATTGTGTTCGAACCTTGGTGAAAATTTCCCTGATTAGTTAACACGATTACGAGAACCGAATTCAGCTGTTTGGCTTTGTATAAAAGAAGATCTGGGCACAAACTTTTTCCAAAATTTGTCTTTAAGGGGCATAACTCTGGAAAGCAAGTTGGGACATAAACCTAAATGCTTCGATTCCATGTAACTTGGCAAGGTACATACACCTACCAAATTTCAATGTTCTACCTTTTAAACTTTCTGAGATATAAGGGTTACAAAATATGTTAAGAAAAATAAATAATAATGAAAAATAAAAATAAAAATTTGAATAACAATATACTTCCATATTAAAATATGGAAGTATAATAAGTCTAGAAGGAAAACCCGAACAAACAAAAACGCGAATATCCTCATAGTGGTGAACTCCCATACCAAATTTCATTTAGATCCGACAACCTATGCTTGAGATATCTACTCATGTGGACAGATGGACAGACAGAGGACCGAATGCATGTAGTCCAGTTTACTCACCATTTCCTTCGTTCATGGGGGGTATAAAAACTCTGACTAACCTCAAATTAGCCCGCTGCTTATCTGTGTAATGTCCAAATTTGGCAGCCAATGCATGGATTGTCTCTATTCCCTTATCAATATGACATAGGATATCTGATAGCTGAGCCTGGAAATAAAAGAGAGTAAATTCTGTTGACATGAACATTAACCATTGGTATAACAAGGGTTGCGCATCAAAGATGGCTCTGGTCGAGTTTTTATGCCCATAAGAGTGAATCTGTCCAACCGAGTGACAATGAAAGTGACAATAACACTGTAGCTCAACTTTGACAGGAGATCTAAATGTCTGCTGCAGGATGTGCTGATGGATTCAAATGTGAAATCCAAGATGGCAACAAGCGGCTATTTTTGTTAATGAGATTTGGAAAAATTTATGGCTTCTCTCAGAACTCTCTAGTGGTCATTAATTAATGAACTGAAAGATAGCATGGTGGGGAATCACGTGGTTTCGAGGTTTAAAAATAAGCAATCGCACAAAAACATAATATATGAGGAACTGACACAAAACATAGCATTTTGACTGCTACGAGCATATGCTAGTTTATTTTTTAAACAAGTTGATACCTTATTTGTTCGGAAATACTAAGTCGGAGGTTCGTGTAATACACAAGCCCATACATACAAGGAGAATCCTTCGACTGACAACTTTGGTCAAAATGTTAGAGCAAACAACTGAGTTTGGACACAAATGAGGTATCAACTTGTTTGAAAAATAGCATAGCATATGCTCGTAGTTGCCAAATACTATGTAATATGTCATTATCCAAGTTTATTACATTTTTCCTCATTTCTGATCGTGTTTTCGATCGCTTTGGCCATTTTGAATGCGTGATACTCATCAACTCGAAACCACGTGATTCCCCGCCGTGGATAGTATATATGTATTATTACTAGTAACCCTTTCATGACTGGAACTTCTTGAAATTTTGCAAAAAACCCTGTGTCAATGCACTCTTATATAAATGTATAACCAGGAGAATGGTTGGTTATGCTGCTGTTGGGATGTTCGACTGACATAAGACGTGTTCCTTGATGATAAGTATTTTTTCTGCTATGTCTGAGCAATATAAATATTAATGTACATCAAATCAATTGTTACGAGGCCAAATATCATAGGTGTTCCTTATAACAAGAGTATCAAGTCGTGAATTTGCATCCCCAGATTAACAAAATAAACTTATATACAGTGAGACTAGGTGTCAAATTGCTCTAGGAAATAAAATGGTCTGTTAACTCCAACAATTCCATCAAACCTGACCATTACATCACTGAACTAATAATTGGTGATCATGTTCCAGCACCACCTAGAATTTACTGGAACTTAGGTAAGACTGATTGGAATAGAAAGTGGCAGTTTCCGACGGACTGGAAGAATGGGAAACAGGAATTGAAGGGTATAAAAATGCTGACGTTTCTTGCAGTAATGCCCTAAATAATCAACTCCTTAACCACAGCAGAATTGTGGGTAACTTTCACGATTTAGTCAGAAATATGGCTTGTTGCCATTCATCGGAAAGCGCATAAGATCAGTTACTGGCCCAGTTGAGGGTCAGCAAGATATGGATATATGACAATCCACATCAAGCTGACTCCCGAATGGGGTGCACTCAGCCTGGGGTTGGCATAACCTCGTTCGTGGCTGTCTTCCTGCTGACCCCATCATAATATGTATTGTGTCAACTCCGGTTATGTCAACGATTAAATGTGATAGTTAATATATAGCAGACATATGTATGTGCTCTTCTTTGACAGACCCGAGGGAGTGTGGCATGTGGTCTCGCGGGTTTCTTAAATACAGATATTTATGTAAACCAAGGTTGCCCTCATTTTCGAAGAAACACGCCAGGCCAGTTGGATGAGATCCATTTAGAACAATAGAACATTATATTGTTGAATGTGATGGAAGGGAGTGGAGTCGTTGCATGGTGCATACGGGTTTGAAGCGTCACACATGTACTAAGTAGCAAATCGCAATCAACAAATTTAAAATGAACTGTACATGCATTGAATTTAAGAGTTAGGGTGCCATCGTTAATGTACGCATTCTGGGCAGTATGGGTTATTACAAGTCACTGACGTGGGATATGAATCGATGAATTTACTGATCTTTTTTTTTTTTTAATTGCATCGTGTCGGTTCCGATCGAAGTTCTTGGGATAGGTTATTCCAAATAGCGGGGAATTTAAATGTTGGGAATGAATCGAGGAACTTTATCCGCGATTTCGAGAATTTAAAGAGACCCTTCTGTTGGGTATTAGCCTTATTTATTTCAAAAAATGAATTAAAAGAATCTGGAAGACCACGGTTCCTCCACTCTTGCATAAACAGTGCAACATTGAGTTCATATAGATCTTTAATTTTTTTAATTTTATTTTTGCTAAATAAGGGATCAGTGTGTGAGTTATAGCGCTTATTGTTTATAATTCTAATGGTCTTCTTCTGAAGCAGAAACAATCTATGAACATGTTTGCTGTGACCCCATACTTCAATGCCATACAGTAAATGACTTTGAACAATAGAGTAATATAGGGTTCTAAGAGTTTGATATGGAAGCAGTTTCTTTACCTTATTCAATGCATAATTTGCATAGGCTATTTTGGAGCATACTTTGGAAATGTGAGCAGTATAAACTGAGATTTTCATCCATAAATATGCCTAAAATTTGTACGCTTTTTTTGCTTAAGTCTTCACCTACTCGCTCGATCAATATATTGTTGATTGATACATTGATATGTGTACCTTTCGGTATAAGTCGTGATGGGTCAAATAAGATATATCGTGTTTTATTTGCGTTTAATGATAGACGGTTCGCACAGCACCACTGGAATAGTTTGTGCAGTTCAAAATTAACGTCGCACTCTAATTTTCTAACATTGACGCCCGATTCATACACTGTTGTATCGTCGGCAAACGAGACAAGATTCATATTTGTCGAATTTCGAGTATCGTTGGCATAGAGCAAAAAAAGTATGGGGCGCAATATGGATCCTTGAGGGACCCCAATAGTGACGGGAAGCATACAAGATTGGTTTCCTCTTAACGAAACATACTGTTTTCTATCCGATAAATAATTTCGAAACCAAAGATTTGCTATTCCTCTTATTCCATAATGGTTTAACTTTCTCAAAAGAATGTTGTGATCTATGGTAACGAATGCCTTTGATAGGTCTAATAGCAGAGCCAATGTGTAGTCTTTTGATTTTTTGTTGTTTTCAGTACAGATATGTTCAAGTATGTGTAGCACAGGGTGAACAGTTGAATGGTGTTTTCTGAAACCGTATTGGTGTTCATTCAAAATATTGTGTTTATTAAGAAACTTAACCCTTTGGCGAGTAGAACGACATATATGTCGTCTATCGGTTGAGGAGTAGAACGACATATATGTCGTTTCAGGAAATGTTATTTTACATAGACATAACTTCAATAAATCATCTGATTTATAAATGATTTGTATAGGAGTTATTTTGATTAATATAATGTCCCAAATGTATAAGTGCAATTGATTATGATATTAAACACACGTAAACAAAAAATGCACAAAAATTAAAACAAATTATTGGACCTTTTTGACCCGAACTTGTTAATAATTATTGCTATGACGTTGACGTTAAATTTACCCATGACGTCATGTATATGACGTTACAGATACTCTCCAAAGGGTTAACAAGTCTTGTGTACATCGCTTTTTCTAGTAATTTCGAAAAGGAGGGCAATATACTAATCGGTCTGTAGTTATCTAAGAGTTGTTCACTTCCAGCTTTGTGAATCGGCACTACTTTAGCTATTTTCATATCAGCAGGTATAATACCAGTTTCAAAGGTTGTTTATAATATATGACAGAGGGTTGGCTACCTCGCAAGCGACAAATTTGACTAGTGAAATAGAAATTAGGTCATGCCCACTGCTCTGTTTGGTTTGTAGCGAATTAAACAACGTAATTATTTCGGCAGGAATTATAGGGAACATACAAAAACTTTTAGAATAAGATCCATTTCTGGGGGTATCACAGTTCTTGGAATGTTAGAGGATACACAATTTCCAATATCTGTAAAATATCTATTAAACTCATCGGAAATTTCTTTAGCGTCAATTACATTAACCCCATTTATGGAAACAATGCTTGGTATCGACTATGTCCAGAAGTATATCAGATTCTTTTATGAAAGACTGAAGGTCAGAGGAGACCAGGAAGTAGTCAAGCCTAGCCATTTTACTTCCGGGGCCACGCCAACTGTATCGTTTAATGCCTGGGTTATGAAGCCTCCATGTATCATGTAAACCTAACCTCATTTGCCAGAACTTTAGTTTTTCATTTGATTTTGTATTGTTTTTCTGTTTATAATGGATTGTATCCATTGAATAGTCCTGAGGTACATTCCAGTCTCCTGCAATTATCATAGAAGAGTTTTCCAATTTGTCAATTGTTTTTAAAAATTTGTCAAAAAACATTGGGTCGTCCTCATTCGGCCCATATACAGCGCACAGGCTAAGTCTCTGGTGTTGGATGGTTATATCAAGAATGATGTAGTTTCCACCGTCGTCAGCTACTATTTCATGTGTTTCATATTGGATTGAATTTTTAAACATAATGGCCACCCCTCTTTTAGCACTGGAAAGTGAAGAAAAAATGGCTTCATAACCCCATTCCATCCTCCATCTTTTTTCTGTTTCCTTACTTGAATGTGTATCAATTAACAATGTAATATCATACCTACTAGTAGCTCTACATCTATTGAATAAATCTCTACGCTTAACATGGTCAGACAACAACCCACGACAGTTCAGGGCTCCAATTGATATATTAGCCATTTTCTATATTCATATCATAACCTATGACAATCTTGTCATTGATTATCTGTCTTATATATCTGTTTTCATTTTTTGTATTGTAACATGTATGTTAATTCAAATAAAATATCAATAAACGATGAAATGTATGCATGATCTTACTTTTATTATCAACAATAACAACGGACTTCTGGTGTTTGGCAGTGTATGTATTATAAAAGGTAAATACATCTGGATATGTAACAACTGTCACAAAGGCTTTAGTTGGTGTGGTTTTACCTTCAATATGTGTTTGTACATATCCAATATTTCTCATTTCCTTTTACATATGGCTCCAATTTTGTGATATTTTTTTGTGTCTTTATAATAATCTCCTCAATTTGTATGAATAACTTACTGTTTGGTTCATTCCAGTCAATATTTACTATCATATTTAAATAACTTGAATATATATTTTGTCAAGTTCCTCCTACTGGCAGTTATGACCTTGGCTGGTTCACACACTGGGCACAAGTGTCATGTCTGTGCATATCTCGGTGCAGAATGTAAATCAGCCAAACTTTGCGCAAAGTAATCACCTACTTTTGTGGTACTTGAGTTGCAGTCTGAACTTGATAATAGGACATTGTTTGGTTTAAAAAGTACCTAATGTGGATTTTGTTTTCCTACCTTGACAGTGTGCAATTGTAAGCAGCAAGTTTTGTCTTATGCTTCTCCCCGTTAACAATAATAAAAAAATATACTGAACATTATGAGTAACAATTTGTTTTCTCACATGATTAACAACTTTTGATAAATTCAACATAGATATATTTTCCCCACATTATTCCACCGTATACATGGATATACACACGTATATATATATATAAATTTATTAAGTGCCTCTGTGTGAAAAAGATTACGAATATATTCTTAATTATCTGTATTGCCATTATATTCTAAGGTGCCTCCGTATGAAAAAAAACATTACGAATATATTCTTAATTATCTGTATTGCCATTATATTCTAAGGGGCTGACCAGTACATAAAACTGCCTATTGATATGAAGTTGGTCCAGCATTAAAATCTGGTTAAGAAATGTTGTCAAGCTTCGGGGATAACTGTTTATTATAAATTTAGACTATGCAAATTTACTCACGAAATGCTATTGGTCCAATGACAGAAAATTCATGAGGAAAACAAAGCTCCACATATTGCCTCCAAGGTAGATGCAGAGCTCTATTTTTTCTCCTTAGATTTTCTTTTAGATTATGTACATGTATTGTTTAGTAAATATATATACACATATATGTAACCATATACATGTATATGGGTGAACAGTTTTATTTATACATGAGAGAGTTCTTGCTTCATGTAGACAAGTTTTGTCTGCTTCTTCTCTTTTTCTGGTAGGGCAGCTCTTTCTCTCAAAAGTTCACCTCTAAACTTGGAAACTGATGGAGGCAGATCCACAGACACACCTGCTGACGATCCTGGCGAAAGTTTTTTGGCACTGTTTAAGACTAGATCTCTGTCTGGCAGAGATAAAAACCGAATCACGATATCCGGGCAAGAATCACTGCCTGATGGTAAGTGGATTGAAAACATGGCGACTTCTGATGTACGGCTACTTGCATCGGTGATCTGTTTTATTATGATTCACAAAATCACACGTGCCAATTCTCTACGCTTTGTGAAAGGCGTCATTCAGTTAAACCAACTTTACAGAATTACTCTCTATACTTAACCTCCAGTCCACAATTTTCGACTGGGAACATTATAAAGTCGAAAAAATAATGCGGAGAATATATTTCTTAGTTATAATCTGTTTCTTAATAATGTACTTCACTGTATGTGAAGGTATCAACTAAAAATTTCATGCACGAGTCATGTCGACCAGAATTCCTTTGCAAATTCAACGGATTCGATCGCTTGGTTATGCAACGCACATCGACTATGTGCGTTGCAACAGTCCCGCCAATGTGTAGGTTCTAATTTGGCTAACACATATTGTACAGTAAACTCTTATATTCACGACTAATGGAATTGGTTATTCAAAGTTGACTTTTTCTGCATGTGTTATGTAAGCTTCACAAAACGGCATCCAGTGTAGCTGGTGTGATTATTATGTTCCTTTATTTTATGGGATCTTTTTGTTTTATATCATCGCATCCACCACTTTATATATTTATTTGATATCATTGCACATGCCTCTCTCTTTCTCTCTCTCTCTATATCGCTCGTTTGCTCCCATATACTTGCATATACTTCATCCAATCTGCCGACTAGTTTCTATACTTACGTGTTTTAATGGTTTACATTTAAACCTATTTTCCTTATTTATTTCTCCAATACATTTTGCAAAGTGATACATTTATGTCACATCCGTATAGCTTAATTGCTGTGCTAACATTTATACTAATTTTGTACTTCATTTCAACATTCATCATCTGATTAATTGTTTCTAATGCTTTTGCAATTTGTGTTTCCTTTTTATACAGCCTTTATGCCGTTTTCGTGTGATATATGTAACATGCAAATGGCCATGCTAATTATGCCAATGTCTAATGTTTTTAATATGTGTGTGTATACAATTTGCCTGCCGGCTTTGTCTAATTCTGTGTTGTTTTTTTTGTGATTCCAGGTTGAAATTAAACTGCTATAATTTTGCAACCTTGGCGTGGATTTGTCCCAAACAGCCCAACTGAAACACAGGAATAAAGGCAAGCATGTCTCCTCCACAACACGAACACCAGCCCGATCACCATCAGGTCTGGCAAATGTGAAAATACAGCTACAATAGCTATATTCAGCAAACCTAGCTGTTAACCCTTCTATTTCCATCATTTCTGTGACTGCACCTTTTTCTCTGTTTTTGTAATTGCTGGTGATGAACCTTGCAGCTTTTTTTCTGTACTCTTTCGATGTTGTCAATGTCCTTCTGCAAGTATGGATCCCATATTCTGCCCCGTATTTGAGTGTAGATCTTACCATGGACTCGTAAGCCAGCTTCTTGTGTTTTTATCGGCTTTGATGATGTTTCTTTTAAGGAATCCCAAGGTGCTGTTGGCTCTTTTATTTATATGGGATGACCAGGTTAGGTTGTTGGTAAAAGTCAGTCCTAGATATGGTGTTTCATCTACTGACTGAAGGATGTGATTGTCTAGCTGGTAAATGTGGGTTGATATGCCCTTTGTAGACATGATGTAGCATTTTTTGCATTGAAACGCATCCCCCATTGGTCAGCCCATTTTTCTAACGAGGAGAGGTCTTTCTGTAGTGCATGGTGGTCTGACTGGTCTCTGATTTCTCTATAGAGGAGGCAATCGTCTGCAAATAATTTGACCTCTGCATGTTCACATTACTAGAAATACTATTTAGGGCCCTTGCCAACCGTTCGAGGTTCGGTTCGGTTCGAAACCGCTGTGATGATTCGGTCCGGTTCGAAACCTTAGACGGGATTCGTTTATATTGAACCTTTTCTTTAGTCCCGCAAAATGGGCAAATTTTGCGTACTGGGAATTGTTTATTGATTATATACCGTATATTAATTGGTTTACATACAACTGTGTGATACTATGATTTTATGTTTACATTGGACATAATTACTTTGATCATTACTCGGGGCAGGGTAACTGGGTGATATTTCATTGAACGGGTCTTTTGGCATAACTTTATTCCGCTCCCGCTAAACGGTCCAGTCGGACATGTCCAATTCGTGATAATTAATTAGTAAAACTATAACATTTCTATCTCAGTCAAAGTTCTACCTCGTCAATGTTTGTTTTATTCTCCATATAACTTTACTAATAGACATAATTATACCTAACAAACGAAACAATAAGTTATTATTATTGATGAATACAGATCGAACGAGCTTTTTTGAATTCCGTAAACTGGCTGAAAGTGAATAGGTATTTCCGGCAGCCTTCTGTGTCAACAATTGGAGTCAACCAATCACAGTGAGGAGAAGGTGTGGCCATTGTTTATCAGCATAAATGATTGACATGATTATGTAACCCGATGTGCCTTGTCTTGTGACACTTAATTGCTACAACGCGACGTCGGCACGCTTTGATCTTTGTCATGTGTTGTCGCAGTTACAGATTGACGAGTCTGTTAATAGTTACCGAGTTATGCCACGTGGCGCGTCATGCTGTCAGTGTGTTAGGAGTTCAATGCGTCGTTTATCGCGTTGTTTATATTGTACATATATTTACTATTGGAAGCTTGACCGATGATTCAATCAGACATCTGTCTCACTTACTGTTAGAATTAGTCATAAGTTATGATTTTTCATGATGCTCAGTGAGCGGACGCGGGTATATACGGAGAATGATAATCGGATATTTGTTTTAATCGGGGTTATGTAATATAATGTATGGACATAAACGGAACATAAAATCAACGTTTTATCGGATTGTCATTCATCTCCAATATAAAATAATTCTTCAACATGTAATTATCTTATATCGTATACGATAAATTTGTATATAACACGTTGATTGTACTATTATAATGATCCACATACGTTCTAACTGGCTACTAGTATTATGAGTACGTCGCTTGGACTCTCTTTAATGACACGGTCAGTAATTGGGTTCGAGGTTCGAGATTCGGTTTGATTCGAAACCAAGACGATGATTCGGTTTCAAGGTTCGGTTCGCAGGGCCCTAATACTATTATCGTGCATCGTTCCCAGTATATCCCACCAGAGACAGACAATGATGCATACAATCGGCAAACAATGTAAGTTTTAACATATATGGACTCATTACAATGCACTGAACTCAGTAACCTTATAGTTTGTACTATACAGAGTAAAAACTTTGAGAAAACAGAGAATTCATTAACATTTAGCCTATTATAGGTGGACCGGACCGTTTTGGACCGGTCCAGGCATGTGTACCGGAATGGCCTGGAACGGACTGCGGACCACCCAAGGTGGTCCGGTCTGGTCCGCATCACTAGTAAATAGTATATTGTCATCAAGACGTACGATGGTGTATGTAAACAAGAGCCTGCTCATGTTACAGAAGTTGTGCTTCTGTTTACATAAGACAGTGCTATTCTATTGGTTAATCACATACACATGATATAAACGCTCTTTATTATCTCCACAGTAAGAAATAACGCTCTTTATTTTTACCATATCCGGATCTAAACAAAAGCAAGGTAATGTAAAGTTTTTTTCTTTTGTTTACATAACAAAGGAAAAAAATTGGCAATAACATACAGTTTATGCCATATTTCTGATTGGTATAAGAACAGAGTCTGTCTATATTTTACTATTCTTTCTGTTTATGGCAGTTTTTGAATGAGGTGAATATTTAGCAGCATACCCACCGCCAACGCCGCCCGTATCTTTAAGAGAATATAAAATAAACAGTCTATAGATAGTTCGAAGAAATTTGTGGGTTAATTTCCAATACTGTTTAGTGTCCTGATTTTTTATTTTATCGGGAGACGGATGTACATGTAGTCTTGAAAAGTAAAATCGGAGCAACACCAAGTCACCCAGTGACTTGTCAGTCTGGTAGCCATTGTGTTTACATTATGCCTATGTTGCGTAACTTGCATTATAACGGAAGCTCGAAATGTACGGGAATAATATTCTAACTGGACTCTACACTGACATTCACAAGACTCACACGTTCACAACTTGCATGAAACGATTTGCTCTCACCGAAATTAGAATGTGACATCAGCAGAAACTGCATGTGCATCCCGGTCTATTTACGGCATACACCGCCCATTCAAGCAACTGCGTGGGAGTACATCTGTGCATGTGTCGCTAACAATAGCCTGAGATTGCTGATGCAACATCGTCTCAATTGATAATTTGATACAAGTTGTGAAAGTCTTGTTGCCCAAGAACCGTTCATGCCACTACGTTGTGAGCTCGTGTCTCGTGCATGGGCCTTAACCCATAGACGATAGCATGGTCAATTCTACTCACACTTTATGTAGAATTTGCAGATATATAACATAATTATTGCATTGTATGCCGTGCATGGATAAATTAAACAAATTTATGTGCCGTTGGTGTCCCCTGATGTATGATATACCAAGTGTTAACAATTCACCCTGTTCCCGGTTCCTTCAAATCATATTGCCGGGAAACGGGAATGAGTATGGGACCCGGGAACCGGTAAATTCCCGTTCCCGGGATTAAACCCTAAGCTTAATCTAGGCCCAATGGTTCTTGAGAAGAGGTTGTTTTAAGAATTAATATAGAGGGAAAGCGTTATGGCCCTGGCTTCACAACTATTTGTCTTGGTGACCTCATTTTAAGAAATCTGAATGAGTCATCTAGGGAACATCCACACAAAATATGAAACAATTCGGTCTTATGGGTCTGGAGAAGAAGATGTTTAGAGAATTGTTGATGGACAGATGGATGGACGGACGATGGACGAGGAGTGATGACTATACCTGGTAGCTCCACCAGAGACTTTGCCTCAGGTGAGTTAAAAACTATAATCATGGGAACCTATATATCAGCACTAAACAACTCAAATAGTTTGTCTTATGGAGGGGGGTTAAAGTTTTTGGAGTGAGTGGCTGATTCTTAAAACTTATGAAGCTGTCTCTATTAGAAACAGTCTCAATCAACAAAAGATGGTCCACACAAACTACAGAACCATTTATAGGGTAGAAATTAATTCACTGAAACGAAGTGTTAAAACTGTATAAATCACCTATTTTGACAGACCCACCATTTGAATAAATCCATATACAAGTAAAATGAAGTATAATAATAATAATAATAATAATAATAATATTTATATAGCGCCTATCCCCCGCAAGGGGTCCTAAGCGCTTTACACATTATATAAATACACAAGAAATGCACATGGAAAATAATCAATAGATATGTGGAATTATATATAATCAGATTTTATTAGTTTTCTTTGTGTCGGGGTAGCGTCGTCGGAATATGTGAGTTTTTAAAGCAGATCGAAAATCAGTTAGAAAGCAAGATTGTCGCATTTCATAGTTTCTATGAGTAGAGACTGAAGGCTCCTGGGAATACATTTGACATTCAATTTCAAACTTAATTACCAAAACCTCTCTGGCTAGAGAGAGCTGTGTGCTTGTTGATACTACACTTGTCAGATTTGACATGTGGATAATTATCATCAACAGAGCAGACTGGTATGCTGACCTGTTTTATTTTTAATGTAAGGGCTGCAGGTAAGAGATCAAATTCTAGCAGATGCACAGGGTGTATTGTATTGTGACTGAAATATATTTAAAACAAGTCTTTGATAACAGGGATGCCAGACGCACCAATGGGCGAGGGTGAGGGGCTTCTTTAATATTTGTGTCTTTAATAATTAACTTTTTTTTTAAAGTTGTTATTGAAATAAATAAAAGAAAATTTTTTAATTTTAAATTAAATATTTTTTTTTAAATTGAGCATGGAGTTCAATCTAAAAAAAAAAAATTCTAGTTATATCCCTGGCTCCGCCCATATTTGACCCAGTGACTCATTTGAACAAATCTGAAATCCAGTCACCCAAGGACCATGCATACCAGATATGAACCCATTCGGCCTGATGGTATGTGAGAAGAAGTCGTTTTAAGAATTACTATGGACGGAAAGATTTATGGCCCTGGCTTCACAATTATTTGACCCAGTGACCTCATTTGAACAAATCTGAATGTGAGTCACATAGGGAACATCCACACCAAATATGAACCCATTCTGTCTTATGTAACCGGAGAAGATGTTTAAAGAATTGTTGACAGATGGACGGATGGACGGATGCCTGACGAGGAGTGATGACTATAGCTGCACCGGAGATTTCGTCTCAGGTGAGCTACCGGTAATAAACTAGAAGCACTAATTTGCGCATCAGATTAGGTCACCCTATTATCCGGTCACTTTCAACAAAAATAAAAAAGTCACTTGTTTTGTGACAAAGTGTTGCAATTTATCGACACAGCAATTTAAATTTTGTCAAAGACACTCCTGTATTTCTTCTCGTTGCTAAAACGGAAAGGAGCATTAGAATGGTGTACATAACCTCAAGCATTTGAACTTCCACCACTAATGGATTGTGAGCGACACCAAAAACTATTTGTAATGGTATTTAATACCGTACAGATAGTGTGCCATAAGCTAAAGTGGTCAGTTGTGCTCGCTGGGTTAATCTCAGGCCAGAGATCATGTCCCCCTTTTCAACTATTTAACAATTTTGGAGCACCAATCAAATTGTGTTTGAGCAGCAAGGAATTAAGTCAGTAGCCGAGAGGTAGCGTACTGGTCTCTCGTGCTAGAGGACTGGGGATCGTAATCTGGTCAGGGTATTCTGACAAAAATCAGAACTCGGTCAGATACCAAGTTTGTCAGGCTGAAAACTCTCATTCGAGATCACTGAATAAAGATCCAAATGCAAAAATGCCGACTACCCCCATTACAACATTTGTCCAGGTATGTTGTCGTGGGTGCAGTACGCTGTCCGCAGACATAAATGGCTGACCCGTGTACACGCCTCGGTGTGTGCACGCTAAAGAACGCTACTGGAGTCACCACAGGGTTATAAAGTTACTCGGCCGTGGTAGCACCTGGACTGGCTGATAATTGTCAGCGAGCTGTTATATGAAGAAGAAGAAGAAGCACTTGATTACTATTTCCGGAACTGATTAAGACATGCATCTTCGGCATTGAATATTGTATTAAATATAGTTTTCAAGGTATTACGCAAGTTATTAAACCATTATGATCAACATTATGGCTGTAGTGAGTTCTCACACATAACCAACATCGCCGTGTCAACAAAACACAACATTTGTCATGTGGTGAATTTGAATAAAAATAGTAACAAATACACGTGGCTGAAGTAAACAGACACAAGCCCTCTACCGGATGACCCGAAAACAACAACCAATGATTTACTGAGGATTGGTCACGTGGGGAAATATTCCAGAATAGCATGGAGAGTCATGGAGATGATTTCTATGAGACTTCGTTCACTTCGATATCAACCATCAGCCATGACGCTACTAATTTAGATTGCTATTCCTATTGATGTCTGTTATTGCTGTATTTACGATGTTTTCTTGAGTGTCATCTCTTCAAATAGTTCATATCAAGTTGGTAAGTGGTAAGTTTATGTTTCGTATTTTATCATTGTAGCATGACATATAATACCTCATTCCTTAATTCGCAACAGTCATAAAACAAGTGACCGTTTTGATTTGTTTGAAAGTGATCGGAGAATTGAGTAACCTAGTTTAGATGCCCAAATAGTGTTCTAGACCATAGTGCCAAAAAAATATTCTTTTATTCATGCGCCCCTAATAATCCTCAGTTCATTGAGGGTATGGCGTATACTGTAGATGTAGATATAGCTAATGTAGCCCTCATTTATAAATCAAATGGGATTCCCCAGGCTTTATGATTCATGGTATCACATAGTCCAACAAATTAGACGATTCTGATTAAGACATATTTTAATATTTGGACATTTATGTTATCTTAACTCCTTATATAAGGATTAACCTCTTTGCTGCTAGGATGTCCGTAACTATTACGGACGTAAAAGTGCACACTGTGTGCTATATGGTCCATAGGTACTACGTACATACTAGTTAGTACTTCAGCACACTAGCAGTAGGCCATTTTAAATACATAACAGGAACTCAGTGATTGGTGCATTGGAATAACTGTATCTCGAAGATTCAAACAGTGTATGATGTTCCACGATTGTGAACGATAATAGCCTTTCAACTGAGTTAGTCCGGGCGCCAGGTCACGGATGCGTATAAAGTTTTTTTCTCTGTGGATTTTGTAAATTCAGGTATCCGACATCAACATTTTATCGGCGGGCCATCTGTCAGCCTTGAGCAATTTTTTTTTAGCGCCCTAAAAAGTATACCCACCCCCCCCCCAATTTTTTCCCAGACGTAAAACCAGTTACTTGGAATTTGTTGCAAATTCACATGACTAATCTAGTAAAATGTATATATTTTCATGAAGCTAAGACATAATGACACTATTTTGGGCCAAAATTGAAACTCACCACCCAAGATGGCCACCAAAATGGCCACCGGAAGTTGAAAATATGACATTTTTTCACAAATATCTTCTAGATCAGTTCATGCTGTTTGGAACTGGTTGAGTAATATGACTTTATTTTGTATTTTGTATATTAACTGACCATTGGAGCAATTAAATATGCAATTATTGGGGTCCTATCCACTTGTGATCCCTCAAAAACTCGATTTTACAGAACGCGGTATAAAATTTCACAAAAAATCACAACTGGGATTCTAGTCATATTTTTTTTTTAAATGAACAGAAGGTTGCAATTAACACAGTGGATCAACGGACACGAACCAAAACCGGAAGTCGTAGATTTCGAGGTGGAGAAATATCTGTCGACAAATATCTGTTGACATTTTTGGACGTTTTTTTTGGGAAAATAAATGCTTGGATACCATATCTGACCAACTGAAGGTGAGTGAATATTTCTTCGCTAATGTTCGGACACCGACGATCAATTTAAGTCAGTTGCCATTGTTCGATCGCGGAAAAAATGTCATTTAATCATCGCCAGAAAATCCCAGAAAATCATACTTTTCACATTCATCGCAGACAACTGTCGCAACAACCTATACACCGATCGAGAGGCCTGTTTTCCTCCCACAAATGCATATTTTGAGTATTTTCACGGACTGTCTCAAAATTCCAAATTTCATCTTTTGATGTAGGTACCCACCTCGAAAATACTGTCCGGTTAGTCCCGAAAAATTTAATCATTAGTTGTAAAAAATCTGTCCGCTTAGTCGTGATTTTGCGGAGGTCTGCCATCTTCAATTTCTGGTCGAAAAAGCAATTTTGCCGCAGATGATGGGCGTTTCATTTGACTTTTGCGTGGCCACAATGGTTCTGGGTGTCCATAATGTTGTATATGTCTCCTGGTACAACATAACATCCAGGCGGTGACTTATATATATAACTGAACTGTAACCTGTAACTGAAATCCAACTACGAAGTACATGTTTGGTAAACATATAACTTTTGATGTATGTCATATTGTTAACTCTGTCTTGTCATCACTCTCGGAAGGCCGACATAAAAAAAAATGATTTACATCCAACTTTTTTCAGAAAAATACAGCGGTGTGCCGATTTTTACCCTTTATATTTGATTATACACTCGCAACGAGTTGTGGCCCAAAACTTGTGGGGTTATACAGGAAGCAGCTTGTTCGTCCTTTCGTGGATGCAATTTTCCGAGTTTTTATTCCTAAGTTTTGCGGTCATTTGTTTTTTTTGGCTTGGCATATATATATTTAGTACCACGGGAACATGCGAACATATATGAATATGAAATATGTCAGACCTTTTTGTGTGGAGTTATATGACATTTTTCGACGCTTAGAAAATTATTGTTTTCAATATTCAGCAATGGTTAAAACAATAATGAGGAGGGGACAAAAACATACAGTCGGCGGGTGTACGGCTATATCTGTTACTAATATTAGTTCAAGTCCACTAAGCGATATTATTTTATAATTCCAGGTGCTATTGACGAGAGGATCGCATGCATGCCTTCATATATGTAACCACTGTGAGACAAAGGCTTGCGGCTTCGCTGAGGCAATCGACGATGGGATTTTACAACACCCAAATGAATGTTTGAAAATAAAATTATTGAAAATAAAAAATATAAAAATTATTTATAATAAAATACTATACAATACTATACTATACAATACTATACGAAATATTGGTACTCTCGGTTGATATAGAGAATAGAAACATCATCTGGAAAACTCCAGTGTTCTTTCGAGTTGTTGTATTCTTAATCCCACCTTGGCTGTCCATTAATGTAGAAGTGTTGTGTTTCCTACATGTATATAGCGGGTAAAATTCCAATCTATAGCGTACAACTGAATGTGGAACCAGATGCAAGTTACTTTTGTAAATATATAGGCACGTGATTTTTGTCCTGTTGTATTCAAATCGCGCCATACTTAATTGTTTCCACATTGATTCACACACTGGATAATTTGGTTGGGAAGTTTTTAACGCATATATTCAAATTTAAGCGGACAGAAGACATGCAGACAGACCCTACTCGTTCATATATATAGACAACAAATTAACTGTATGGGAGGTCAAATTCACATTTAATAATGAATTGCGCTTAAGCGCATATACCATATATCGCACTGAAGCAAACATATGGCATTTGCGCATAATTGAAATGAATTGCGCTTAAGTGCAATTAATTGCGATTAAGCGCTATGAGTTGCTTGAGAGTAAGTGTAACTACCCATAAAACCTAACTATTAGCATGACCGGGTGTATCTGCATTTGGCTAATTTAAACTAAAGGCCCTCAATCCGATTAGAAAGACCCATATTATAAAGATACAACAACAACAACAACAATATTTCTTCAAAATAAGCTTTAGTTATCAGAATCGATTAACTGCAAAAAATAATGCTGACCACTGTCAACTATGGTATCAAATTTCCCAAAAACGTGTGATTTATAAACATTTTGTTCAACAAAATATGGCCGTATAATTACTAAAGTATCACAAAATTTTACCGTATTACCACTTGTTTTAGAGTTATCCATCTTCATCCGCAATTTTGACCGAAACCACCCTTTTCACGGCGTGTTTCTGGGCAGCAATCAATTGAAATAACAAACTTCAATAATCGATATCTGATCACACTTGAGCTTTGATGGGTTGGTTCCTCGACTCGACTAAAACAGAAGGTAATACTGTCGCGAGTCACCCATTTTGATCAAGAATTTAGGCTAGTTCACAATCCCAACTATCCAAAGCAATGAAAACAAGGAGGTGATATGTCAATATGAGTTCAGGTTTAGTTATAGATACACCTATTTATTCACCAGGGGTATATAGTTACATACAGTATAACCATGAATTGCGCTTAATCGCAAATAATTATGCTTAAGTGCATGTGCTTAACTGCAATTAATTATGAAATGTGAATTTGGCCTCTCATAGAAAAGAAATAAACATCTGCATAATTGATGGCTATGCTATAATATGTAATATTAGCGAAAATTCTCCGAAATATGGGTGGGTGCCTGTAGTTTAAAACATAAAAATAAAGGGGTGTATATATACCCGAAAAATGTAGTTAAAACTTTATACAATCGTAATCAAAACTCGGGTGGTGGGTCCCGAAAGTGGCCATAATGAAAAAGAACAGCCATGGGTCCCGATTTGTTTTTTCTGAAATTAATCGAATTTTAATTGTTTTTTAAGTATCAAATTTCACGCTATATACTAGCTGAAATAGCAAACTATTGGAAAATACATCTACACCTCCCACCATCAAAACAATCCTGTTGCTACGGCCTTGGTCATGGAGGGCATTGTATTATTCTTGTTCTAACAATATTTCCATAAATGATTTTTTGGTTAATGACCTTACACGATCTGAACGAATATATGAGAACAAATTGCAAACTGTACTCGGTAACTAAACTTGATCAGTATACTATAGTTGCAACAGAAAAGCAGTTGCCCAAAAACGTGCCACTGTTAACGAAAGGCAGCCAACCAACTAATCCATTTCGACTCTTGATTGAACAACAAAAACTGTCCGCCGGGTCTGGTGGATTGCAACTAAATTCCGGGGTGTACAGGACTAACCGGACAGTATTTTCGAGGTGGGTACCTGCATCAAAAGATGAAATTTGGAATTTCTTATGGTTCCAGAGGAGAAGATGTTCAAATAATTGTTGTCGGATGGATGGAAGGACAGACGATGGACGGACGAGGAGTGATGACTATAGCTCCGACGGAGCACAGGTAGGGTGGCTGGTTGATAATTAAATCTCTTATCTCCGCCCCTATTTGAACAAACGTGAATCCCCATCTATGAGATCCATTCATTTGGTAATTTCAGACATTAGATTTTAAGAGTTGAACTGAACTGATTTTCCTAAAATGACCCCAAATCTGAAAAAATCTAAACCCCAGTCACCGAAGGACCATCCATACCAAAAATAATCTAAATAGTCCAGATGGTTCTTGAGAAGAAATTGTTTTAAGAATTACTATGGAAGGAAAGAGTTATGGCCCTGACTTCTCACCTATTTGACCTGATGAACTCATTTGAACAAATCTGAATGTGAGTCACCTGGGGGACATCCACACCTAAATATATAAACCCATTTGGTCTTTAATATGTATCTGGAGAAGAAAACAATTGATGGACGGATAGAGACATAATGACAGATGGATGGATGAACAGTCTGACATAGAGACTGACAAATTCAATCCAATATACCCCCCAAGTTTTCTTTGCAAAATCAGGGTATAATGAGTTCAACTGGATACTGGTGGTTAAGAACATAATATTCGAACAGACAAGTCTGAACATAGTGTCTGACATTTGCAGAATGAGGTCCCCAAAGGGTGAATTTAATGACACAATCCTGCAATGCGGGCTAGCATCACCAAATTCACCCTCTGGGGACCTCATTCTGTGTAGGCCTCAACTGCTATGGGAGACATAGCATTAGATTGAAGTTCTCCAGTTAAAGTTGGTGATGTGCACCCATTGGGCACCTCAATTATGCATTTTATATTCACAAATTAGGGGATATAGAAACTAAACAGAAGGGCTAAAGTAAGTAAAAATGTAAATTTAAGTGCCTATATACTTCCCAGAAGATGAGGCCTAAGCAGAATGAGGACCCTGGCTAGTGTATTTGGTGATGCTAGACTGCTGTGCAGGGTAGCATAACTAAATTCACCCTCTGGGGACCTCATTCTGCAAATGCCAGATAGAAGACAAATTTAATCCAATATATACCCCCCCCCCCATTTTTCTTTGAATATTAGTAGTATGATTTCATCTGGATAAGTGGTGATTAAAACAATAATATGAAATGGCCAAACCTGAATTTAGTATGTCTGACATTTGCAGAATTAGGTCCCAAAAATGTGGATTTAATGACAATATTCTGTAAGGCAGGCTAGCATCACCAAATTCATCCTCAATCTGATTAGGCCTCAATGGCCAATAAAACCAAGGAACAGATTGAAGTCCTACAGTTGAAGTTGGTGATACACACCCATTGAGCACCTCAATTATGCGTTTTTCTTCTGCAAATTAGGGGGACATTGAAACTGAACAGGTGGAAAAAAGTGACTAAATCAAAGAAGTCCTACAGTTGAAGTTGGTGATACACACCCATTGAGCACTTCAATTATGCATTTTATCTTCTGAAAATTAGGGGGACATTGAAACTGAACAGGTGGAAAAAGTGACTAAATCAAACTGTCAATTTGATACTTAGGATACTTCCCAGAAGATGAGGACTAAGCAGAATTAGGTCCCGGGCGGGTGTATTTGGTGATGCTAGCATGCTGTATGGGGTAGCAACACTAAATTCACCATCTGGGGACCTCACTATGTAAATGTCAGACACACTATTTCCAGACTTGAAGAAATCAAAGCCATTCACAGTATCATTGAATGTCAGTCATCACCTAACAATGGAAGCACCAGTTTGTTGTTAAATTGCTACAGATATGTTTAGATTAGAATAATACATGTCATCTGGCCAGTTTATATAATTAATGACCTGTACCTTTACAGATATATATGCCTCTGTGGTGAGAAGAGGTATTAAATTGAGAGGTGATATGGCTTGGAAGGGATGTTGGTTGATGGCAGGGTTGGGCCTGGGCCATGTGGGAGGGGGAGAGTGGGGGAGGGTGGAATGTTTCCATAATTTCATTAAAGAGTAAAGTTTCATAACTCTGCAGATGTTATATATAATGGTGTCACTTTTTTTCAAATTTTAAAACATGTTTTTAAAAAAATTGTCCCAGAAGATGAGGCCTAAGCAGAATAAGGTAATTGAGGGTGTATTTGGTGATGCTAGCCTGCTGTATGGGGTAGCAACACTAAATTCACCATCTGGGGACTTCATTCTGCAAATGTCAGACACACTATGTCCAGGCTTGGAGAAATGAACAATGGACTATTCCTTGTAGACTCTGGTAGAATAGTTGTTTAGCTAATGCCATGTCTTGTAATGACAGATGGTAAACTGGTCTGAAGCAAGCAGTCTTCAGCAAGAGTATCAGGTGACCACACTATGATAAATTGGCTTTTTCAATAATACAGGCTTCAGTGTTCTCTTAAAAATTAATAGTGCATAGCAAAGAGGTGTGAATTATAAAGGGCCATAACTCTGTTAAAATATATTGGATCAAACCCATATTTTAACTTGATCTGTATATAAGTGTCAAAAATTCATATACAAAATTTGGTGTTGATCAGATGAAAAATGTTTGAGTAATCCTGTCTTGGATGAATTCTATATCAAAACAAGAGTGGAAGGGGTTAAATAAACAATACCAAAATCCATACAGATGAAGAACATGCTAAGAAAAATCTAGGTAAGAAATATGAGGCTGTGATGTGTCCTAAACAAAAATTAAAGGTCAAAATGCAAAAATTAAATTTTTGTTTTTAAAGTTATGTCCCTGGCTCTGCCCCTATTTGACCCAGTGAACAAATCTGAACCCCAGTCACCCAAGGTATCTCTGTACCAAATATAAGCTAAATCGGCCAAATATTTTTTTAGAAGAAGTCATTGTAAGAATTACTATGAGTTATGGCCCTGGTTTCTCAACTAATTGACCGGGTGACCTCATTTGAACAAATCTGAACACCAGTGACCCAAGGACCCTCCATACCAAATATTAGCTAAATCGGCCCAATGGTTCTGAACAAGAAGTCGTTGTAAGAATTACTATGGAGGAATAGAGTTACTAGTATGGCCCTGGCTTCGCAACTATTTGACCCAGTGACCTCATTTGAACAAATCTGAATGAGAGTCACCTAGAGAACATCCACATCAAATATGAACCAATTTGGTATGCCGGTTTCAGAGGAGAAGATGTTCAAAGAATTGTTGACGGATGGACGGCCGGACGGACGGACGGACGAGGAGTGATGACTATAGCTCCACCGGAGACTTCGTCTCAGGTGAGCTAAAAACTTGACATAAATATCGGCAAAAATTAACTTTTCGGGTTTGGACAATTTTTTCTAGTAATATTGTAACTACATGTACATGTATCTTTGAATTGAAAGGTGTGTATTGTATTGGTCTATCTTAAATGTGTCACACTACGGTGTTTAGAGACCAAATTGCTCAAGATGGCTTCCAAAATGGCAACCAAATTGGTAATAAGTTATTTTTTTACATATATCATTATAACGTTATATATATATAATTATTCTCTGCGTTATCCGAAAATGTAGCAAATTGTGACCCATTTGGTTATTATATGTGTTAGTTAATTAACTGACAATTAAATGTTCTATTATGGCTGTACCAGTTCCGTATGGGGCATGACAAATTCATTTTAAATTATGGAATTTTGCGGAGAACTTCTTTTGTGATTCTGACCATATTATTGGAAGGAAATGGGCAGAACTTTGAGACGGAACTGAGATGAACCATAATATGTGACTCTTCTGGTCCATTATGATAAACAAATATCAACTGGATACAGGATGGATGCCAAGATGGTAGCCAGTGAGTTACTCTATGATCATAGGTGAGGTGAATAGGTATACATGGAGTTAGTGTATGTCATGAATGATGTGAATATGTATACAATAAGTGACTATATGGCTATGAGTGTGTTGTCCATAGTGAGATGTATAGGTATACAGGGAGAGGTCATGGTCAGGTGTGTGGTGAATCGGTATGAATGGAGTTGACTGTATGGTGTACCCCGCTCGACAAAACAAGTGTCCATTGGCACCGCGGTGTATTTGCCGTTCGGCCCGCGGTGTCAGCATTTGTAACTGCGGTTGAGCACTCCGGCCGAAAGCAAATACACTGAAGCCGAACGGCAAGTACACCATGGCCGAAAGGCAACTACAACGCGGCCGAATGGCATGTGCACCATGGTTAGATTTCTGGTTTGTATCATCTTTTTTCAGTTTAATGAACGTACACCGCAGCAACTACACCATGGCCGAATGGCAAGTACACTGCGGCCCAACTGTAGTTAGCCGGTGGAGCCGCAGTGTTGTTGCATTTCGGCCACGGTGGCAACGCTAACCGCACCGTGGTTAAGTGGACACTTGTTTTGTCCAGCAGGGTATGGTTGTGTGTATACTGTACGGGTGCACCCGGTGTGCCTGTATGGGCATTGATGTGGTGTATGGATATAGCTACATGGTCATGGGTGGAATGTACATGTGTTTCTGTATGATCACGGATGGGGTGTGTGGATAAATAGTGAGTGATTTTATGGCTACAGGTAATGTGTATGGTAAACATATTCTCCTCACCATTGGTCATGTCACTCACTGTATCCCTATTTGTCACACCATAGCCGAATAGCCACTCGAATATATACTAATATATACCCCAGCCATATCAGTATAGTCACTCCATGTGTGCATATGCACATCATCCATGGCCATATAGCCACTCGCTATATACACTATACACCTCGCACATGACCATATAGCAACATCATTGTATACCCGCATAACCTACACATGACCATACCGCCACGAGTCGTCAAGCAGGAACACCAGGTATACTCACTCACCTGACCATTTAGTAACTCCCGGCATAGATATTCATTACATTGATGTCACTCCTTGTATACCTGCATGTACTCATTTCACCATTGACCATACAGTCACTACCTGCATACATATTCCACACACAGTCATATAAATGTAACCACTCGATATATACATATGAAGCCCATCCTAGACTATAGAGTCACTCCAGGTATACATATATGCACCTCACCACTGGCCATTCAGTCCTTCCAGATATACAAAAAACCTGCACACACGATCACTCATACCATCCATACTTGCATATACATGTATACATCACACATGAAAGTTCAGCAACGTACTGTATAATCATACACGCCATCCATGATCATACAGCTAATCCCTACACACATACCAATGATAATACATCCACGAGATATAAACATATACATCCCATCCGTTACCACAAGGACACTCCCTATATACCCACACAATAATGTCCACCAGCTTATGCATATACACTTCAATCATGACAGTACAGTCATTCCACGTATACCACACACATTGCCCGTAACCATAAACTCACTCACGATTTATCCACACACCCCATCCATGATAATACAGAAAACACATGTACATCCCACCCATGACCTTACAGTTACTCCATATATACATAATCAATACAGATGGCCATGTAGCTATAACCATACACCACATCAATGTCCATACAGGCACACCGGGTGCACCAGTACAAGATACACACAACCATACACCATACAGTCACTCCATTCATACCGATTCACCCCACACCTGACCATGACCTCTCCCTGTATACCTATACATCTTACTATGGACAACACACTCATAACCATATAGTCACTCATTGTATACATATTCACATCATCCAAGACATACACTAACTCCATGCATACCTATTCACCTCAAATACTCATAGAGTAACTCCCTGGCTACCATCTTGGCATCCATCCTGTATCCAGTTGATATTGGTTTATCATAATGGAACAGAAGAGCCACATACATGTACCTGCTGGACAAAACAAGTGTCCACTTAACCGAGGTGTGGTTAGCGTTGCCACCGCGGCCGAAATGCTACTACACCGCAGCTCCACCGGCTAACTACAGTTGGGCCGCGGTGTACCTTCCATTCAGCCATGGTGTAGTTGCCACGGTGTACGTTCATTAAACTGAAAAAAGACGATACAAACCAGAAATCTAACCACGGTGTGCATGCCATTCGACCGCGTTGTAGTTGCCTTTCGGCCAAGGTGTACTTGCCGTTTGGCCGCAGTGTACATGCCGTTCGGCCGCGGTGCTCAACTGCAGTTACAAACTCTGACACCGCGGATGAACAGCAAATACACCACGGTGCCACTGGACACTTGTTTTGTCCAGAAGGGTATTATGGTTCATCTCAGTTCCGTCTCAAAGTTCTGCCCATTTCCTTTCAATAATATGGTCAGAATCACAAAAGAGGTTCTCCGCAAAATTCCATACTTTAAAATAAATTTGTCATGCCCCATACGGAACTGCGACAACCATAATAGAACATTTAGTTGTCAGTTAATTAACTAACACGTATAATAACAAAGTGAGTCACAATTTGCTACATTTTCGGATAACGCAGAGAATAATGTTATATATATAATCCGCGACCCTAATCTTTTTATTGATATTTTGAGAAAAAGTCAAAATTTTCAACAAAAAAATAATAAAAAAATATATTGATAATCATTAGGTGCAAAACACATGGTTTCTAACATAAGCCTGTGATAAGTGACATGAAGTGTGACAGTTGTCTCAAAAGCCACAAGTGTGTGATGGGTTGTGGATTGATAGGCATGAATCTTGCAATTTTAATTTTAAGAGAGTGGATCTCATGCCTGCTTTACCATTATGCCTTGTTTGGGACTTATGGAACATATTCATGAGTTCCAAATAAACATGCATGCCCATTTATTATTTTCTTGACAGCATGAGAAATGTACATTTCCATTTCGTTTGACACTTAATATTCAAACAACATTTTACTGGTACACTTCATTGCTTCACCCACCATGTTTCTTTTGCACACATTTAAAAATGCTGGGTGCTATCTAAAGGGGTACTGAATCTGCCAATTATGGGACCAACTCCTTTTATACTCAAGAGAATATATGCAGCAAATTAATGCATTTGAGCCATGGATTAGTGCCAAATACACTGATGTGTTCTATGAGAACGATGCAAACAACATGGTAATTTATATGACTGGAGTCATAAATTCATTTTCAATATACTTACCATGTTGTTTGCACCATTCATAGAGCACATAAGTGTATTTGGCATTAATACATGCCTCAAATTCATTCATTTGTTGCATATATTCTGTTGAGTATACAAGGAGATAGTCCTACAAATAACCGGATTCAGGGTACAGTACCCCTTTAATATATTATTTTGTTCAAAATAAATGTTTTGTTTTGATAAACTTGCTTTTATAATTGACACCAACTAATGCTACACAGGTTTTGAAAATGTGCTGAACAGTATATTCGTGTCTTGTCATGATTTCTGTTAGAGGATCTTTGTATAGGTTGCAAGGAAATTTAAAATTAACTGAAGACGAACTGCTGGTGGCTGCCAGACTTTCGGGAACACACTTAAAGTAACTGCATTAGTGCTGATCACAAACCCTGTGTACCCTTCAGCAGATTTTCAAAACCTGTGTACCGTAAAATACCCTTCAGCACTTTTATTTGGTGAGTGACCCCCTTCAGCCCAACTGACATCTTCAACAATCAGGCAGAATATCCCATATGAACAATTCAAATATATAGGTTCTATAATATTTTCGGACAGTCGGAGAATATGATGCCCCATCCCTCTGAGTTTATGGCCAAAATCAGTATGTGAATACTGAAACACACTATTAAGAATAACAGCAAGTTTGATATCTTGTTCAATGTTAATGTATATTTCCACAAGTAATACTTTCCCTACAACACAAGTAGGCATTTTATGTCATTTCGGTCGAGGTAGTTCAATATTTCTGCACAGCTGGAAAAAAATATCAAAAAATAATTTAAAAAAAACATTTCCCTACCTACCTACCCTAATTTTTTCTCTCCGTTATCGGAAACATATTATCTTTTTTATTTGGCCTAACTTATTACCAATTTGGTTGCCATATTGGAAGCCATCTTGAGCAATTTGTTCTATAAACTAGAGCTGGGACGGTTATGGGTTTTTCGTGACCGGTTATGAACGGCAAAAAACCGCGATTAACCGGTTAACCACATGTTATAGGTACTATTATGGGTGGGTAAGCCCAGTATGCAGAACGGCGATGATTGTGATGCTCACTGACATGGTAAGTTTGAGAACGGCTCCTGTCCATTTATATACAAAGAAGTTGTCACCCATGACACACATAATCACATACCGGTACTGTAAAAACATATTTTTCGTGTTCAGTGACAACGTAGACCTATGTGTTCCTACATGTGGCCAAACACATTAAAGAACTGGCCTCTTGGTTATGTAAACACACAGTGGGTATCATAATGGAGCAGAAGGGGGAACTTGTCAATTAACAAAAATGTCTTCCAAACTGCGTCAACTTTATTCACTCGAAACCAAAATATTCAAACACGTGCTTTTGTATACGTTTTAGCATTTGGCAAACCTCGTCAGATTCCGTCACCGTTTGCCCCCTGAGGTCACAGGTCGAGGAGTTCAGAATGCCGTTTTAGTAGAAATACAACTGCCTTGTCAGTGCTGTTAAATAATTACACTCACTGGCTTTTGTTAAACATGCAATTAGTCGCCATGTATGTAGACAATGGATGACGAATAAAGCGCCGGGCTTATTGTTTTCCTAATCAGTCCTAATCGGATTAAATCGGAACATTGATATAAACTATAGTCAGACTATAGATAACCCACATTGCCGCTTACATAATAATCAGGGCATTCCTGACTCCAAGCATACACTTTGGGAACAAGACGGCTGTCCTTTGATGTTTCGTTTTGACGTCGGCAGGCTGTTAAATGTATAAGCCAAATTCAAAGAGCCGACACACCGCGTTTGATGTTGTTCCGTCAATCTCGGATTCATTTTAATTGACGGAGACAGATTAACCCTCTTATAGCCAGTTATAGCTGACCATCACAGTGATCATACACTATAATAGTGATGTTACGGTTAACCGACCACGGCAAATCCGTGACCGGTCACGGCCATAGTTGGTGGTTAACCGGTTAACCGCATAACCGTCCCAGCTCTACTATAAACACCGTAGTGTGACACATTTAAGATAGACCAATACAATAAACACCTTTAAATCCAAAGATAATTACATATTACTAGAAAAATGGTCCAAACCTGAAAAGTACATTTTTGCTGATATTTACGTCAAGTTTTTGAGAGAAACGTCCAATAGTTTTGGTGATGTCAGTGGTGGCAACAGTAACAATTAACCATGGTGCAGCAAACATGTTAGTATTCAATGTATAGAAGGCATAATAGCCAATTTTGTACATCAACCACAACTTGTAAGGGATTGCAGGACACCCTAGGGCGATATTTACCATTTTTCCATATTTTGGCGGCCATTTTGGTGGCCATTTTGAGCCATAGTAAGAATTTTGGTTCCAGTGAGTTGGAATATTCATAGGTAATGGTATGCCTCACTTAATTGCAACCTTCTGTTCATTTCTTGTTGAAATATGACTAGAATCCCAGTTGTGATTTTTTTGTGAAATTTTATAACGCGTTCTGTAAAATCGAATTTTTGAGGGATCACAAGTGGATAGGACCCCAATAATTGCATATTTAATTGCTCCAATGATCAGTTAATATATAAAATACAAAATAAAGTCATTTTACTGAACCAGTTCCAAACAGCATGAACTGATCTAGAAGATATTTGTGAAAAAATGTCATATTTTCAACTTACGGTGGCCATTTTGGTGGCCATCTTGGATGGTGAGTTTCAATTTTGGCCCAAACTAGTGTCATTATGTATTAGCTTCATGAAAATATATACATTTTACTAGATTAGTCATGTGAATTTGCAACAAATTCCAAGTTACTGGTTTTACGTCTGGGAAAAAATTGGGGGGGGGGGGGGGTATACTTGTTAGGGCGCTATAAAAAAATTGCTCAAGGCTGACAGATGGCCAGCCGATAAAATATTGATGTCGGATACCTGAATTTACAAAATCCGCAGAGAAAAAAACTTTATACGCGAAAACACGCATTCGTTAATTCCGTGGGTTTGGCGACCGGACTAAGTCAGTTTTATGGTTCTTGTGGTATTCCCGTTATAGAATATAGTTATAGTTTCCCATTGGAAAATGGCAATAACGTCAACAGCCCAGCACACGACGTCATAACGTCATTTAGCGGCGAACAGGTTAAGATAATCGTAAATGTCCAAATATTAAAATATATCTTAATCCGAAATTACCGAATAATTTGTTCATACTATAATCATAGTTGCCAGTTGGAATATAACAGGTCAGGGAGAACCTAAAATCGATGTACTAAACCTCGATTTGTGTAAAAAAATGTGACCACTGGTGATATAGTGTGGAGTATTTCATCTTACACCTATGGGAGGACAAATTCACATTTAGTAATTAATTTTGCTTAAAGCGCAATCAAGCACAATTATTGAATTAATTATTAAATGTGAATTTGGCCTCCCACAGGTGTATTATGAAATACTCCACACCATCGACGTATATTGTAAATATAGATCGATGTCCACACTATATCACAAGTTTACACTATATTACTTCCATTAGTATCATATTTGGTTTAGTGTGTTTCCCCTTATATCATGGGTGTATGTTTTGACCAGTGGTCACATGGTCTCGAAGAACCTCGATCGAGGTTTTTTACACAAATCAAGGTTTAGTACGTCGATTTTGGGTTCTCCCTGACCTGTATAAGACACACTGACAGTTACTGGTCATAAAGTCCCAAAAATAAGGGTTTAATCGAGTTTATAAAGCCTTAATCTACATGTATCTATCTATCTAGAATTACCTGTCAACTCCCCTTTCGGGTATTACAGACAGGGTCCAGGTCTCGACTGTGGTCGGTGCTTTGGTTGGCTACTCTAACCTACAGCCGGGTTCTTTAACGTGCACATAGTAACCTAGTCCAACAAATTAGACTTTCGGATTAATTGGAATTTTAATATTTGGACATTTATGGACCATTTAATCCTTCAGTCTAATGGTACACGTGAAAAATTTGAACGCTACGAAGCCACATTTTTTATGTGGCAAGGGCATGCCCCTTTAACTTACACTGCTCACGTCCAATGACACAAATAAAACCATAAATAAAAAACACATACCTGTTGTTGGAATGTTTAGTATCATGACTGAACTAACTAGAATATTTTTTGTCACTATTAATCCATTAAAATTTGATCAAAATACACACGTCAGAAATATCAACATCGTCTGCGTGAGGATTACGCGCCGTTTTGAGATTACGCGCATGCGTAAAGGATCAGAAATCATGGAATTTTTTTAGGCCACACCAAACTTATTTCGCAGTTTCATTGTTCCAGACCACGCAGGAGCAGGCTGATTTTTATAGACATTATTGGATCTATATCCTTATAATTTTTCGGAGTGAATGATTTTTGTTCACATCTATATATTAAGTATATATGTAATAAGCGCTAGATAAAAACGCTAACTGGCTGTCAAGCCACATACAGTACAAAGACGCAAGGAAAGCTATAGTGGATGGGTGTCAAGTAGGCCTTCAGTTTCAACAATTGGAAAGTTTATGCCTAACATGTTGAATTTGTTTTGATATGCGAGTATTCCTGTGGTCATATATTTAATGTGAAATTTGTAGTGATAAATCGAGATATATATATAGCATCGTCGTCAAAATTGCTAGAAGTTTCATAGCAGACGTCTAAATGCAATTTTGGGCGCAATTTGTTACCGGATGGGAATATATTCGCTGCCACGTGGTCTTGTATTTTATACATATGAAAACGAGCTTTGCTTTGATAATTGAGAATGACACATCTACGAAAATGCATATATGTATACGAGTTCAATTATTCTATATAATTTGTAGCCGCCAGTGCCCGCCACACATATGTGATATTTGTAAGCTCTGTGTGCGCACAGGTACGATTTTAGTCGAGCGACTGAATATGATTGGCTACTTCCAATAAATAGTACGACTCGATCGTAGAAAATCAAAATTATTTGATTCTTTACGAGGCCGATCGTGCGACAAAATGTCCTGGGATTTTCCACCGCACAAGCTACGATTTTACCTATATATAGCCTACAATATAGGCTTAACCGGTGCCATATATTTATCGTACGATATATATCGCATCGTACGCGTGTGCGGCGCGCTAAGGCATGTTTAGGTTTTCCGTATCAATAATAATATTATATGTAGGCCGGTCTATTGCCAATTGTGTAATTTCCAATTTAACACAGTCAGGCAACTATTTTCGGTACGGTAGCTTATGTACAGGTACATACTTCAATTTATCTCCAAGTTTTACAATATACGTTTAAACACGTACACATATTCGCCGTATTAATGACCATATATTCTTTTAAACATATAATAGGATGACCATACTTACCATTACTACTGTAGAAAACATTAACACAACTGTTTATTTGAACGTTGATTTACCGTTTTCTCATTTTACTGGAAAAAGCGTTAATAATCGCGGTAACCATCGGAACGGCAGGAGATTTTTTTCTCGATGTCGATTATAAACAGGCAAACGAAAATATAGTCGAAGTGCCGTTTCAGTTAATCTGTTTATCACTAGAAATGTGTTGGTTTTATGCCAAAATATCGAACATAGACCTATATAATCCGGCTTTTGGTGACAATTTGGTGATAGTTTTCGACTTGTGAACATTTCATGGGGCAGGTGGTCGTTGAATTCATCGATTACAACTGATTTACTTACACGAAAATCCACAGGAATACGAATATAATCCACATAAGTGACTAATAATAATAACTATTACCCATACATATCATACTCTCGTCGAATCTTGACATACCTTGACATAGCTTGAAAGACCAAGCATCCGGTTAACCGGTTAATCAATTTGAATTTCAAAACTAATAAAATAATTTCCATATCCCTTCAAATTTTTATATTTAAGAAAAGGCATCTTTATTTTTGGTACAAAAATATCAATGGTATAATTTTGATAAGAACACTTCTATGATGAAAATGTCAACAAAACCGGACGAACAGACCCTTATTATTGTTATTTATCAAACAAACAACATTTGGCGCTAATGGGCTATCTATAAATGCCAACAATTTGACCCAGTTGATATTTCCATATCTGCACGGCATATATTGATTTTCACGAGTAATCAATTTGTGTGGCCTTTATTTTAGAAGCGTGACGTCATCATTATCGTCTGTATTTGAAAATGGTGATATGGTTTCGACTCCGAGATTAAACTAACAAATCTGTAATTCTGACAACTTTTATATCATAATCTATGTTTGAACACAAAGAATACTATCTCCGCTACAGGTAAGACTCATGTATTTGTAGAAAATTTCAGATAGAATGGTATTTTGAAGGGGTTATATCGGTGGTCACTGGTGTTGACCTGCTTCAAAATTTGTGCCATCTTGATTTTCAGCTGTTTTATTAGACTAGAAGGAGTAATACAATCGTAAATGTCCAAATATTAAAATAAGTATTAAACCGAATAGTCTAATTTGTTGGACTAATACTAATAGTAACCCATGTATACGGGTCAGCCAATTATGTCGGCTCCCGATCCGACAGCATACCGCACTCACGACAACATACCTGGACATGATGTCGCCGTGAAGGCAAGTCAGTTTTGTATTCGGATATATATTGTCACTTGTGTGATCACGAATGAGACTTTTCAGACGTACAACGTGGTAATCTGACTCTTGAGTTCTGACAAAGTTTGGATTTTTGTCTGAATACCCGACCGGGAATCGATCGCCGGACCTTTAGCACTTGGTACCAGTACGCTATCCACTCGGCCACTGAATTTTAAAGAGCTCTTTATACTGGGATAACGAGTTATAAACTCGATTAAACCCTTATTTTTGGGACATTATGCCCAGTAAGTTGAGCAACTGTGGACTCCGACTAGGTCTCACATTTTCGATGACCAGATAATTTGCAGGAACATAGCCGACATATCCTGCACCGTTGTGAGCCCATATCCAATCTTTTCTTTTAGCAAGCTCTGTAAATATATCTCCGGTCTTGAAAGAAAGGTACTCCGGTCCTGTAGAGTTGAAATCGTACGAAGCGCGATACATTATTTTGCTTTCAAAATGACAACTTCCGTCTTCGAACTCAGAGCCAACTGGATATCGCTATATGTCATACCTCATTAGAACGGTAGGCGTAGATCGTCATAGAGTGAGGTATTACTCATAGGTTTCGTACGCACTTCGTACCTTAACACGGTGACGTCATCACTGGATCCGTGCAAAATGATATATCATATATGGTCATATATATGTGTTCGAACATTTTGAAATCAACTCAATTCGCATTGAATTTTGCATTAATATACGGAAATGTGCAATACATTGCCATGAATTCCACGTAAACCGTATGGGCTCCAGGCCCTTTTCACATTTATTATCGCAAATGATTTGCGCTTAAAGGGGTATAGGTCTACTGTACGGTAGTAGGCAAGGGCGGATCTACCATCCGGCGCCCTCGGCGCGCGCCCCCCCCCCTATTTTTGCCAGATAATTTTTTTTTGGGGATACTATTCCGGCGCCATTTTGCAATGGGCGCCATGGAACATTGACTTGATACCCACCATTCCAACAATTTCTCATGCCGTCGGATAATTTTACATGGTTTACGTTGAATCGTTTTAATTCTGACGTACGGAGCTACGTTTGCCATGTTTTACGTTAGCGAATCACGTCATGTTATTGATATTTCGCGTATCGGTGTAACTATAGGCCGTCGACTTTGCGTTCAGTAGTTCCACTCGGAACTTATGTGCGACGTCAAGTCACCTATTTGTAATTTTGAAATAAGAAACAAATCATCGTTATAATTTAGAAAAGTTCCATTTATATATAGCCCTTTCCCTCATGTAACCAATATAACTGAAATGAATAATCAGTTATATTGCGTTTTGGTAAAATTTAATAAAAAGCTTGAAGATAAAAATAGAACTATCAAAGGGCGTATTAAGTTCGGGTAGGGTTCGCTATTCCGAAGGTTCGCTATTCCGAAGGTTCACTAATCCGAAGGTTCACTAATCCGAAGGTTCACTAATCCGAAGGTTCACTATTCCGAAGGTTCGCTATTCCGAAGGTTTTCTATTATGGGAGTTTTTATCCAGAAATGAATCAAAATTTGCGCCCCCGTACATTTATACACCCCAATCTAATATCTAATTTGTCCCAGATGTCGGTTATTAATAGCAAGAAGACAGTATCAGTTTATCATTTTAATATTATAGAAAGTTGAAAACACAATGACTGAAATAAACTACGAGTTAGAGATGCATTCTACCCGAACTGGCAATCTGTACTTGAAAGAAACATCAACATTAAAATCAATACAAAGTCAGAATTGCAGTTAGGTCTTCTGTTATGCTGCTATACAGTAAGTTATAGCGCTCCAGTATTGATTGACCGTAAGAGCCCCACTGTTATAGTCCGCCTTTAGCATTTGGGACATTATATTAATCAAAATAACTCCTATGTAAATCATTTATAAATCAGATGATTTATTGAAGTTATGTCTACGTAAAATAACACTTCCTAAAACGACATATATGTCGTTTTAGTCCTCAGCCGATAGACGACATATATGTCGTTCTACTCGCCAAAGGGTTAAATCTCAAGGAAACCCACGAAAACAAAAATCACATTTATTTTTTTAATGTTTTAAGTTATTTCCTTCATAAAAAGAGTCTTCGTACTAAAGAACCCTCTCAATACTTTAGAATATAGAATTAACTTTTAAAATAACAAAAACCTTCGGAATAGTGAACCTTCGGAATAGTGAACCTTCGGATTAGTGAACCTTCGGATTAGTGAACCTTCGGAATAGCGAACCTTCGGAATAGAGGCATGTTCCCATTAAGTTCAAGACCCATGGCACTGGCCATCAAGTCACCCCTTCGTTTCATGAAAATGGCGCAACATAATATGAAATTCTTCTTCGAACCGAGAAATAAAAAACAGAAGGTAATTGACTCAAACGAAGAAGAAGTGATAGAATGTAATTTAGAAGAGCCTCCAGCCACAAATGAAGAACAAGGGATAGCATCTAATTTAGAGGAGCCCACAGAATCTCCAGCCACACCGGTAGTGCAAATTGACATTATTAATTATATAAATCTGAAAATGGATGTCATTCCCGACAATGTTAAAATAAAACTGATAAAAGAGAGGATTCCCGATGAAAGCTATAAATTCCCACCAAAAATATACAAGGATAAGAGGAAGAAGGATGGCATATGTAACCGATATTGCCTTCGCGAGTGGTTTAATATTTTCAAATTTCTCTGCTACTCGAAAAAGCAGGAGGGAGTATTTTGTATTGCATGCGTGCTATTCCCATCAAAGGCACATCAGGGCATGCGGGGGAATAACTTGATAACAACACCGTACACAAATTGGAAGGATGCAAAGGAATAATTCAATGCACATTCGATATTAGCATACCACAAAGATTCGTGTGCAAAGTTAGAAGCGTTTGTAACAATCCAAAAAGATCCATCGAAGCGAGTTGACATGCTCATGCACGAGGAAAATGAACAAATTATTAAAAGAAATCGCATGGTGCTTGATACGGTCATTAAATGCATTGAGTTCTGTGGGCGTCAGGGGATTTCGTTACGGGGGCACAGGGACGATGGTTGCATAGACAGCGATGGCAACCCAGGAAATTTCAAGGCCCGTTTGCAGCTGGTTGCTGATAAAAATCCTGACATGAAGAGTCATATTATGAATTGCAAAAAGAACGCACAATATATGTCTAAAACCATTCAAAATGAAATATTTTCGTGCTGCTTTGAATACATAACAGAAATAATTGTCGCAGAAATAAAAGCTCAACCAACTGGCCCATATTATGGACTGATGGTGGACGAGGTCACCGACTCCAGCAATTGGGAGCAGATGGGGATCATCATCAGATATGTAAAAGACGGCACCCCACGAGAAAGACTTTTGAAGTTTGTGGACTGTGAACGGGGAACCGGGGAAATACTATCCGATGCTATTATTACCTCTCTCAATGAATTATCTATAGATCCAGGCTATTGTCGCAGCCAAACTTATGACGGCGCGGGGTCAATGGCAGGATGCAATAATGGCGCTGCTGCAAAATTCATCGAAAAAACTTCAAACACTAAAGCACAATACTTTCATTGTGCTTCACATGAACTCAACCTCGCTTTAACCAAAGCATGCACAGTGCAGGAAATTCACAATATGAACTCCACTCTGGAAAAACTTGGTGTTTTTTTCAAGTATTCACCGAAGAGATCGAGAGAGTTAGAGAGGCAAGTGTCGCTTTTTAACTCGTCTAACCCTGGATTAAAAATTCCATTATCAAAAGTAAAGCCTCTCTGTGAAACGAGATGGGTCGAAAGGCATACCACACTCGATGCAATCTCCACCCTATATGTGCCCATTCTCAGAACATTAGAAGCCATCACATCAAACGAAGCACTTCACTGGAGTTCAAAAACAATAACCGAAGCAAATGGACTGCATTCTAACATCACCAGTAGCGTCTTCATTGTGGCATTTAAAGGTACTCAACCCGATAAAACTCCTCTCAATTACTATTTCAATGGCTTCGGGGGTCAAAAATATTTGATTCGAGTCGAGGAAGTCACCCATCAAAGCTCAGATTTGTTAGATATCGATTTTAGAAATCTATTATTTTTCATTATCGGGAATACTATCTGGCCCAGAACTCAGTCAAAATTGCATAAAATTACCACTTGATTTTAGAGTTATCCATCCTTGTCTGTTTGAATAGATTTGGAGAACACATCCAGAGCAGATTACGGCAGTTAGTAGTACTGATCTCGAGTTTATAACAAATTTCAAAAATCAATATCTAATAACTCTGAGCTTTGTTTGATGGGTTCCTCGACTCGAATCAAATATTTTTTACCCCCAAAGCCAAAGAAATAGTAATATAGGACCCTCCGATCGGATTGTTGTTGTTGGAATCTGTTGAGATGGGGACCCTCTTTACGGGTTGAGTACCTTTAAGGTCTGCCATTTTCTGTTGGGATTCACGAAGTCACTCTCGATGATCTTGCAGAGTGGGACCATTGATATTGTGGTTGCTTATGAGGAAATAGACCTAATAAGATCGGAATTGAAAAACATCCGCGAACACCACGAGCACGAATTTGCAAAGTTGTACATTGAAATCGAGGACATGGCAACAAAATGTGGCTCGAAGATTTCTAAGCCCCGAACATGTGAGAGACAGACTTTGAGATCCAATATTGAGGACTGCACACCCGAAGGCTATTTTCGGAAGAATATTTTCACAACATTTTTGGACACAATGGTAAGCGAGCTGACAGTCCGTTTTTCCAAACTGACAACGGACGCAGTTAGAGCAATGCTTCTCATTCCAAACTACATGGAAGGCAAGTTGATCCACGACCCAACAGCCATCGATGGCATATATGACTACTACAGCGATGATATGCCAAGTGCGGGAACCTTCAAACAAGAAGTTCGCCTGTGGAGAAGCCACTGGAAATCCGAAATTATTAAACCAGCCACCATTGAGGATACTCTGAGTTCAATTAAACATATCTCAAATACATTCCCGAATATCTATACCATATTGCATATTCTGCTCGTCACTGCACCAACAAGCGCGAGCAGTGAACGTGCAAATTCATCTCTAAAATTTGTTAAAAACCGCTTGCGGAGCACAATGAAAGAGGATCGTTTGAATGCGCTCATTCTCCTGTTCGTTCACAGAGATATCAAACTCGACACTAATGAAATTATTGATAGATTTGCTAGGCGCCATCCGCGACGAATGACACTGCAAAATCCTTTACTGGACTGTTAATACGACAATTCGGAGACATATTGTTCACATATATGTTTATTCTGTATGACTTTATGCAGATGATATATATATATAATTCTGCACCATTATTCATAGTGGACAATAACTACATACCTGTATAAGTATAGCACGACATGCTGAACCGGTTTTGTTCCTATTTCTCATTATAAAGTTTTACAAACGTGACGAGTACCTATATAGATTATCATATGTCCCATCGTACATAAACTCAGTGCAGGAATAGTGAGTAGCTATATAGACATCCCGAAATGTGGGAAATTTTGTTTAATAATCATGTATACTCGCGCAAGCATACCCGTAATGTGAAACAATTATTTTAACTGTGGCCTTATTAAGCGTACGTTATTGATTACGAAATGACACAACGTTGTAGATTCGTTACTTTGTCGCTATTATTTACCCTCCCCGTCTCATTTCTCTTCTGAGCTGCCGACCGTCGCTCGTTTGTTGTGCCATTTACCTTGATGTGCTTGTTTTAATTTTAGTCGGTTTAAATTTAGGATAGCTGGAACATAGGTCACAAATAAAATCCATACGGCCCAAAGCCGTTTTGATTTTATATTTGTTTAAACGGGTATTGAACACGTGTGTGCTCTATGTCGACATGGTAATTATAATGAAAATAATTTTATGACTGGAGTTATAAAATAATTTTCATTATAACTATATGTTATTAGCATACTTCATAGAGCACGCGAATGCATTTTGCTCTAATCCATGGCTCAAATTCATTAATTTGTTGAATATATATATTCTGTTGATTGTTTAGAGATGGTCCCATAAATGATCGGATTTAGTTTACAGTACCCATTTAAAACAGTTATGCGTTTGTTTCAGGGGAAAATAGTAGGTGAGCTGTTGAAATTTACGATGCATATTCTGAAATAATTACAATAAAACAGACATCGATTGTGTGGTATGTCCTTTATGTAAGAATACACTAATCCAATAACTCTAACCCCAACCCTAGCCCTAAAACTAACACATGGATAATGAAGGGTGGTTCGTTCTTTCGTGTATTCTTACATGAAGGATATACCGAGTGTACCTCCGGTTTTGAATATAGAACAGGCTTAAGATACATCAATTTAAGATATATTTGTTAAAAAAAATCACTTGCAACATGTTTTATTAATTAATACAACAACTCCTAACGCAAATATATACAACTCAATCCCCGCAGCATGAATTCAAGATTTTAGTACATACATGTACATGTAAGAGGGTATCACCCCTCCCCCTGAATAATGATGGCATGGTGGTCGAATATGCCCAAGAAGCTATTATATCCACTCATTCATACAGATAACTAGCACACAATATTACTTTGCGCATCAAAACCTGCATCCAAGATGTTTTGCTTGAACCCGAATACCAGTAAATTCGGGGGTATGAATCCCGCGTATGGCTTCAAAACACCCTGAATCCCACGTACCGAAAGGGAGGGGGTTATCGATACCCTCATGTAACCCGGATATCTGGAGTGGCAGATTAGATATTGAATTTGTGACATACGTATGGCCTATAAGGCTATATAGGTCCTATAGACGAGAGCATCAAATGAATGTATACATCTTCAACTCAGTTTTGATTTCGATGTTCTACTAAGCAATATTAGACTATTTTCGCCTTATGAACGACGACAGTTGGAATTTACAAATGGGTTATTACGTATCACTTAAGACTTACAATGTAATGTGTATCCTTTTTTCCGTTCTCATTTTGCCATTCACATGTATCGGCAATCAAATTCATGACTATGTGTAGAATGACAAGGTCTTGGTTCTCTCTCATTATCGAGAACTGTTCTCCCATTACCCAGCTTATATATCGCTGACATTATTCTGATCTCAACCTAATTTAATCACGGGAAACAGCACCATATCACTTTAGTTTACTGCGAGTAGAGGTTTGAATGCAGATGATACAATAGAAGAAAGAACTTGTATAGAAGTCGTTAAGTCTGATTTATCGGACCATCTTAACTGTTTTGGCACAACTAGCTTCCCGTACTATATACCCATATAGCTGTCCTTGTTCATGCATGCGAATGTGTCTGGTATGGCTTGTTAATTCGAGAGCTTAAGCTTAGTCTAAGAATGCACGGAGAGACATATATATCTAATGTTATTTACATGTGGCATACATAATAGACATATGTGGAATATGTACATGTATACATATATACGGATTACACCGAACGACAACATCGAGATCGAGTTGAGTCCTACATCCATAACAATTGCAAATTTCGTCATTACATCGTTTCATTTTGATTGGTATTCAATATCCTCAGAACAAAGGAGAATGCATCCTGTTAGGTCCTAAATAACCAAATTTTTCCGGGGGTGGGAAATATACATATTGGTATAAAAAGGGTGAAACTGAAACATTAAAAGTGAAACAACTCTTTTAATAAACAAAAGAATATTTCAGCGTGTTGTACAATGATTAAGAGTAGAAACAAACTAAGTTTGGTCATGACTTTTAGCTATCAGATCAATGAGTATGATAGTAGAAAATCACAAACAATTAAAAAAAATTGTCTATATTATGACTAAATTTACCAACCTGAATAGCACAATATAAAGGTTCAGAATGCCCCAGATTCACTCTCAGGGCATTGGATTTTCAAAAATTTCCTGGGGGAATACCCCCAGACCCCCCTTTGATAGGAGGGGGACGACCCCTCCCAAACCCACCCCCACCTCTGGCCTGCGGCCAGAGGGCTATGCCTACGGCATATCGTCCTAGGACTGACAGGGTGCCCAAACTTAAAACCTAGATTATTCCCTGGTATGGCGCCCCCCCTATTTCAATATCCTGGATCCGCCCCTGGTAGGGGAGACCCGGGCAAAGCGGACCACGTAAGGGTTTCTTGTACAAAATGCAACCGGCAATCAGAATTATTAGCACTGTCAGTTTCTAATCATGATGGCATAACATTTGACGGATGGTGCATTAAGATACATCTATTGGTTTGGTTGCTACATGGTGATTTTTAATTTTGATCCGCTTTGCCCGGCCGTTGGGCAAATCGGATCACCACATCGGGCAAAGCGGATCAGCAAACGAATCCTTCTGAAAATGCAATAATTTTCAACTATTCATATGCTTTTTAGTTTTATTTATTACAATAATACATATTTATCCCAAATAATTAATACCGCGTGTTTTCAAACGCTCAAGTTTTCCAATTATGGTCATGCCCCGACAAGGCACGAGTTTTGTCGATACATCGGACTAAAATTGTCCAAATTCACTTAATCTACGCATGTGTACCGGAAGTTAGTCATGTTATGAATGATCCGCTTTGCCCGATCCGCTTTGTCCAGATCACATCTTTTTACAGTCCGGAGTATTACGCGCGTGTCCTATCAAATATAGCAAATTGACATATTGTCTTATTCCACATATATATTGCCTAAGACATCTACAACATTTATTCGGGTAGATGGGTATGTGACCATCGAACTGCGCAATAGATATGCGTAAACGCACAATAATTACAAATATGGTAAAATCGTAAAATGTCGACGAAAATGTTCTAATGGGCTACAAAATTTTAGTATACCTAGTTATCTGTGGAAATGTATAAAAACTAACCAAACATAAAACTATCTTATTCTAAAATACGGATAGAATCGGAATAATTTGCTAGTATTGAAATAATAAAGGTGATCGGCTTTGCCCGGGCGATCCGCTTTGCCCGGGTCTCCCCTACCCCAATTTCAATAAATTCCCGGTGACAATAGCGATCTAATATGAATATTATATTATAAAATAACTAATTTGAGTCGACGATGTCTACTGAAAACGTTCCGGTTAGCAGGCTATCGTAAAAGTTAAATTGAATTATTTAATATAAATTCATTTATGGCTGGAGTCATAAAATGGAGAATTATGCCATTACGAGTTACCGTTCTTGAAATCGCATATGTTGCGTGTCTTTTATCGACGGCCGTTCGCGAACATTATTGAGTTGCAAACAAAACATGTTACCTGCAAAAGAAGGCCCGTTATAACCGATTCGGAAAAAAGGAGAAAGAAACAAAGAGTCATAAAGCGTCAAGTATTTTATAGGGAGTGAGATTGTTCGATGGAAGAGATTGAATGCATCAATCGAAGCTGTGAGCAATGAACTTCCGGTTCTTCCTGCGACCGCGTCTTCTCCGGTGAAGGTCAAAAACATGGCGCGTAGTTTGAAATCGTAATATTTTTGTTTGCAAGATCAATATTTTCTTCGCTAAATTAGGTTTATACGAAACTCATATAACACGAACACAATCTAACTTGAAAGTTATTTCAATGGGAGTAAATAAAAAAATCGCCTATCTTTGTGTACAGTACCCCTTTAAGCGCAAATAAAAATTAATATTCATTGATTCCCCCCTGAATTAATTTTAAATGGCACAGGCCTAAACACATCACTCAAGTCTATATAGGCCCACCATATACGGGAAGCAATCCCCATGCAGTAACTCATAGATCCCTTAAAAATTATGACATGGAAATGGTATAGATCTGTGCAGGATATGTCTCATTTATAAAATATACCTGATCTCTGTGATGGAGACACAAATTCTTGGGGACAGGGATGCTAGCTGATAATATGAAAATAGGGTTTTCCCCGACCCCCTATTTCAAGTCAATAAGTACACCATATGAAGGAAGCAAGCCCCCGGTAACCCCTAATTCCCTTTTTATGGCAATGGAAATGGTATATATCTGTGCAGGAGATATCCCTTTAATAAAATATACTAGAGCTCTGGGAGTGATACACCAATTCCTGGGACACCAGGGACAGAGATGCTGATATGCATATGGAAATATGTTTTTTCTTCAACTTTGAGTCTGTATGGGGCTATTACTATGGGCCCATCATAATTTACTATGAGATGGACTCAATCATTCACAATCAGAGGGAAGTAAGGGAGTGTTAGGTATTTGCGCTTAAGCGCAAATAAATTGATAGACACATATTTGCGCTTTAAAAGCGCAAATAAATAATAAATGTGAAAAGGGCCTCCCATAAAACCGTGCCCTAAACGCGAAAAAAAATTGAATCTACAGATGAGAGTTTACAATCATATATAGGCTAGGCCTATGACAAGAATATATAGAATTTTAACGTGCATCAAATACTTTTTTCTGCAACACAATTTGTCGTTCGTTGTGTAATTTTAAATATCGTGAATATTTTTTTCGGATTTTTGCTATCGAGCTAACAAACGAGTGTGTTTTGTACAATATTTGGTGAATATTAATTCAACCTGAAACCAAAAGGATACCGTACACCAACAAGGGGGTGTAGTGACATATATATATAGCGTGCATACTCTCCTCAAATATAAAATTGGTTGTGTTGAATAGAACTTGAGGGTTTATAATAAAATTTGAGCTATTTCCTAACTAAAGTTTATCAATTCATTTCCATAAAACATTGCCATTATGTCGTATTTTACTATAATACGCAGGGGGGATTTCCGACACGTAGGGGGGGGGGGGCTATGCTGGGGTGGTGGGTGTCAAAATAAGCCCAAAGCAATTTTATCCGTGACAAAATTATTGTTTTTCCTTCACACCTTTTATTGGATTTTTACTAGTTTGTAGCCTACTGGTTTGTAACACTAATAAATCAATAATAAGGAACTGCAGCAACACTAAACACACTAGGGCCATTGGATGTTGGTTTGTGCCTCTTTAGGACAAGGGAAAGTATTGTTAATGCAGCTGAATCGCCAATGCAGTATTCTATGTAATTAACATCAAATAAGGATAACTTTAAAGAAATAAATTTAATGCAAAATCTGGTCAAACATGGACATTAAACACTGATGTATAAAGAAAAACACATGTATCATACCTAGACTTGTGAGTGGATAACACAATTATCTCATATGTGACAAAAGAGTTAGAAAATGGTAATAATTCACAATTTCATGTTGTCATGAATGAGTTAATACAGGTTTCTACTAAAAGTGTAGGTTTGTTTTTTATTATATGATTTACTCTCACATGCTACACTTGAGCAGTCCAATAGAAATAATGCCTTTTCTGAACTCATACAAGATTCCTGAATTCATACAAGATAAACTGTGGACCAATCTGAATCAATTGGAATCAATCGTAACATTAACTTTCTTTGATTTCCAATTGGTGCTCCTGTGTGCTCTAGTGTATTGCTATATGTGCGATAAACATGTTTTAGTAATGTCTAATGAGTCTGGGTGGCACGTAGCATATAATAATTTAACCTATCTGATATAATACAATCACCTATCTGGTGTAAAACAATATCACCTATCTGATGTAAAACAAAATCGCCTATCTGGTGTAGAGCAATATCACCTACCTGGTGTATTGACATAATATCTTTATAAATTTCCATAACAAAAACTAAAACTAAAAAGGTCTCTAAAAAGGACTACCACACACATTTTGGCACTAAAACAGTGACTATTAATTATGATTAACCGTGCGCGCTGTGTCAGTGACCGGTTACCCACTCAGGCAGAGCTGCTATTCACAATAGCAATAAAGCTGCTTAATAAGTTTTGTGACGAGAAGGAAATTGAATGCAACCTGGACACAATACAATGACTTCAGTTTAGCAATAAAATGTTCGATGGTATATAAATATTAGAACGTCAGTTTGTCTATAAATGTTCGATATTATACAGTTATCGCATTGTTTCTTGGTTGACACGAGGCCTGTCAACCCGAGGACGTCGATATTCACCAAGGCCGTAGGCCGAGGTGAATATTAACTTCCAAGGGCTGACAATTCCTCGTGTCAACTAAGAAACAATGCGATAACTGTTTTATTATATGAAATGCGCTTTGATTGGATAAGACGTTGTGACGTTGAACGTCGCTGGGAAAGTCCTATGTATTTTCAGGTCTGATAATAAGTTATGTTAACCCCCTGAGTATCTGACGTCATTCAGAACTGTTATTAACCTCTTGTTTGATTAATGAGGTGAACATCGTTAGATAACTCGATTTTTTCGTTACGTTTTAAGTGCCACCGCACACGCTGCGATTAAAATCGTAAGTGGGGAAAATCGCAGGAGGAAGCATCCAATGCGCATGCCCACGACAATATCGTAGCCAAATCGTAGCAATCAAGCACTGTTTGATTTTACCAGGAAAATCGTGGCGTGACTTTGGCAACGCGCGCGATCGTAGCTGTCACATGACCACTGTCGCACTGGTCATGTTGTAAATACCACGAAAATCGTAGCTGCAAAGATCGCAGCACCGTAGCGTCTGCGGGCAAGCTACGATTTCTCCACCTACGATTTTCCCCACTTACGATTTTAATCGTAGCGTCTGCGGTGGCACTTAACATAGGAATTGGTAAAGAAACTTATGATCATATAATAATATACAGTTATCGCATTGTTTCGAGGTTAACACGAGGAATTGTCAACCCGATGAAGTCAATATTCACCAAGGCCGAAGGCCGGGGTGAATATTGGCTTCCGAGGGCTGACAATTCCTCGCTGCTATATATGCCGTGACGGAACTTCATCTATTATATATTTTGGAACTTAAGTCTGTCTGTGTGTATTTGTATACGTGTGTGTTATAGACTCGAAAACTGCTCGACCGATCCGACTCAAATTTGGTATGTAGGCCTACTTTGATCCCGGGAACAATATGGGGGGGGGGTCCAATTTAATTTCAGGTGCGACCGTGTCATTGATCTTGACCATATACCGCTCATATAGGCATATTTCTGGACCTCGGCCGATCCGGCTATGGTATGACTATTTTGGGCCATTAATTGCATGTCGACCAAAATCAAAAGGTTAACCACATGCACTGTTGAAAGTTATGTCTACAGAATAAAAGTCATAGGCCTAGCCGTTGTAAATTATTATTATTATTTATACCACGATCGCCTATCTTACTATATAAATAAAGCCATCTTTTTAAATTTTACACCTGTTGATTAAACGTGCCTACTGTTGATTAAACTTTGCAGAGTGGATTAAACTTTCTACATACAATTTGAACGGAAAAGTGTTTATCCATCGCATTGTAAAGATCGTGGCATAAACTTCGCAGAGTGGATTAAACTTTCTCCATACAATTTGAACGGAAAAGTGTTTATCCATCGCATTGTAAAGATCGTGGCATAAACAAAATATATATTCATAGTGTTTCTAAATAATAAATTTAATCCACTCGTGGGATTGGCGATTTACACCACTCGTTGCATGAAGCTCGTGGTGTAAATCGCCAATCCCACTCGATGATTAAATTTGTTATTCAGAAACACTATATATATATATATATATTATACACTTTTCAATGCGGGTGGCTTGGTAGATGACGATGCATTAAGGCAATCGAAAAACAGGAAAGCGACAGGCTTATAGATAATATTCCGAATGAATTACTATATAAAGACAATAATTCCGTTGGTAATAGATGACGCGACAAGACTCTTCAGCCATGTCTTGAAGTCAGTATATTATCCATTATGCTGGAGTCATTCATTCGTCAAAGCATTATATATAAGGAAGGAAACAGACCTGATCGAAACAGTCACAGGCTAATTGCCCTGAATAGTATAATGTTGGAAAACTGTTCAATAAAATTAATAATTCTAGAATCGACAACATTTTTTGAAACAAACAAACTTATAAGCGATAATAAATTCGGATTTAGAAAAAATCGCAGTACAATCGATAGTGCGTTCGTCTTGCGTACGTTAGTGAATAAGAAAAAAGAGCAGAAACGACCTCGATTTATATATACTGCTTTTGTATACTTCAAGAAAGCATTCGATTCCGTTGATAGATTTATTTTATTTAAAAAACTTCAAGATATATATTTGTATTAACGGATCGGTATACTCTCCATTCTACAGTCCATTTATAAGTTGAGTTTTTATTCCGTTAAAACGTCAGCAGGATTTGGTCCCCCTTTGTTATCGAAAATAGGATTTTCGTTGTCGCCAACCCTTTTCAAAATATTCATTGACGATATTTTTGCAGACAATTCAATACCATGGGCCATCCGTGCTATAAATAAACAATCGCCCGATTAGTCACTTACTTTTTGCTGATCATCTCGTTTTACTGTCTGAAACAGCCGAGGGTTTGCAAAATTCTTTGAATGAGTAGCAAATATACTTATAATAATAATCTAACGGTTAATTCAGACAAAACAAAATACATGATATTTAAGCCAAATAAACGGAAGTTGCATATGGATAATAAGTTTTTAGAGTCACTAGAAGTGGTCGAAGAATATAAATACTTGGGTCTCATTTTCAGTTTTGACGGTAACATGAAGAGAGCTTACATGTGAAAACTTGAGCGGGCGAGCTTCAAAGACTATGCATGTATTTCATGACGAATTCATTGAATTCACAGACAGAATTGTCTCTCAGCACTAAATGTAAATTGTTTGACAAATTAATCATGCCTATTCTGTTGTATGGTTGCGAAATATGGGCTGCTGAGTTGAAATTTCAGTTTGTTGATAACTATACCCTCTTGAGCAGAAACACATTTAAAGGTACTCAATCCGAACAGAGGGTCCCCATCTCAACAGATTCCAACAACAACAATCCGATCAGAGGGTCCTATATTACTATTTCTTTGGCTTTGGGGGTAAAAAATATTTGATTCGAGTCGAGGAACCCATCAAACAAAGCTCAGAGTTATTAGATATTGATTTTTGAAATTTGTTATTTACTCGAGATGAGTACTAATAATTGCATTCAACTGCCGTAATCTGCTCGGGATGTGTACACCAAAATCTATTCAAACAGACAAGGATGGATAACTCTAAAATCAAGTGGTAATAATAACGCAATTTTGACTGAGTTCTGGGCCAGAAAGTATTCCCGATAATGAAAAATAATAGATTTCTAAAATCGATATCTAACAAATCTGAGCTTTGATGGGTGACTTCTTCGACTCGAATCAAATATTTTTGACCCCCGAAGCCATTGAAATAGTAATTGAGAGGAGTTTTATCGGATTGAGTACCTTTAAAGTTCTGTAAAAATATACTACAACTCAATAGAAAAGCGTCAAATCATGCTTCGAGGACTGAACTATAGGTCGATACCCCATAGGCATAAGCAATTAATGCCATCGGGAATATTTTCATAGTTCTAATTAAACTTCGTTTTGCACAACCGGGAAATATAATACATGATTCTTTCACAGAATCTCTATTATATAATCTTCCAACATGGGTCACACGTCTTGCGAAAAGCGGTATCAATATATCACAGTCTAATAAAACGATAGGACTCACCGACAAACAAATTGAGAGATTAAAATTAGAACATGTAAATCATTTCAAAAAAGATATATTCGATGACGACAAAAAGAATGGTGCTAATAAAGTACGCACATATAGAACGTTCAAAGACGAATATGAAATATAACATACCTCAAATACGTCTGATCACCAAAGGCCAAGAGAAATATTTGTCTCATGTGTGATGGGAAAAAAGTTGAAACTGAAATACATTTCATAATAGAACGTACAGGATTCAGGAAAGAATTATTTGATGTTGCTAACACTAATAACATATACACTTTACAAACATGAACGATGATGATAAATTCATTTTTATAATGAAAAATGAAGACAAAGTAATTATGAATTCCGTGTGCAACATGCTCCTGTTATTCTTCCAAAGGAGAACAAATATAAATATGGGGAAATGAAAATTATGGGAAATTTATATTTAATTAAGAATCGTATGTAGGAATAGTAGATATAGTTATAGGTTTGTTTACTGTTATATGCACATGTTATGTATTATGTTTAATTTCTTGTAATATATGTTATTTGCAACTGCCTACACTGGTGTATTGAAATAAACTATCTATCTTACAATCAACTACATTCTTGCAAACGCTGGGCAAATTAATATATCTATCTAACAATAATATTTCCATGCATTTTGAACTCGGTTGTATATATAGTTTTACCAGTTTTTAAATGTGATTCCGCCACGCCCGTTGTATGATTCCGTCACGGCAAACAAACTGAGTTAGCTAGTAATATACACACGAGTATGTGATAATTCGGCTTTTTTCTTCAAGGATAATGTTTCTACTTTACTAATTGGGACCTTTTTCCAGCTCAGCTTTGCGGAATGAGCAGGGTTCTGCATACTGCACGCGGACCAACCCTTATATTGAGGGAACTTTTTTGGTGATTCCGTCACGGACACAATTTGGCCCAGAGTGAGGTGATACATAATTACACATAGCATTGTATATAACCAAACAACTTAGTATGGTATATACAATGTTTTTTTGTTTTTTTAAGTGGTACCCTACTTGTCATAATTTCAGATTTTATAAGGCCATAGAAAAATAAAATTCCGTAAAATTTGGTGATTCCATCACGCTGGAATTCATGTTCCGTAAATCAGAAAACCTTAATCACAACAAATTTGGGGACATTAGCTTCATCTATCTTCATGATCTTATTGTTCTGGAAACGAGCTTGGTAATCAAAACTAGGCCGCAGTACTGTAGGCGTTGATTTGGAATCGATTGGATTTTAAGTCAGCTATCAATTCTGGTCACTAAAAAGTGGACATTAACATTCTTTTGTGTATAAAATCTTATATAAATTATATAAATTATATAAAAGTAAGTGATAAGAAATAAATACATGCGGCCCAAAAAAAAAAGGTCCTAAAAATCGACTGGGTACCTTGGGAATGCCATTAGAAAGTGAATTTGGCGACACGCAATTTTTGTGCAACAAAATGATCCAGAAACTAAAATAATTTTCCAATAAGAAAATACTAGTCGTATAAAATCACCTTTTTCCGGACATCTCTTGCATTTTGCGCCCATACAAGGCGAAGATGGCAATCAGTTGAAATGCGGTTACGAAAATAATGGCATAGAGTACGAACTTTAACTGAGAACTTTTTAGTCTTGATTGACAGCCAGGAGTCAGGTCCGTCCTGGTTATCAACTTTTACGCACACATTAGCTAATTAACGCCACAGGTGCATACTGTAGGCCAAATTAAAGAATTCCATGGTCCTATGTATGTTTTATAAATAGATAATTGGTTTTTCCGGTTATTTTGGGACGCTTTAAAGTTTTACTGAGACCCCGAGGTCGGTAAAAGCTGTAGTTGGACTGTCCAAGTTCGTGAAAGTTCTATTGACTATGCCGACGATTTGAGAAGCTTTATTGTTTTAGGATATTGTAGAAACGCTAATCTGGCCGTGTCAAATTGAGCTATAGCGATGGGATATCTCGCAGGACAACACATTTCGCGTTTTCGTGGGGTGTGTATCCGCTGGATGTCTTATTGTAGTCCAAGTCTTCTCGTACTAAAACCAGCTAAGATATTGGGATGGCGAGATGCTGGTATTTAAATAGCTGGTTTTAGTACGAGAAGACTTGGACTAGTCTTATAGTTTCAGTATATAACTACATGTATTATGACGCGTTAATTGCGTTCGATGTTTAGGTATGAACAATGGCTGGGTCATGCACACTTGAAGATTTTATGGCGGGAACTAAATTTTTGATCCGCATTTAGAAGCTTTCTGGTTTGGTTAATGAAAAACCTGCAGTAATAAGGCGTCACTCTCACCAAAGAAAGTGCTGAAGGGTACACAGGGTTTGAAAATGTGCTCAATGGTACACAGGGTTTGTGTTTATGAAAGTCTGGCGCCCATCAGCAGTTTGTTTTCAGTACATTTCAATATTCATTGGAACGTAAACAATTATTCTCTGACAGAAATCATGGCAGATACGAAGACTGAATGTCCTTTATAATGACATTTTAAACCCCGTGTACCCTTCAGCACATTTTGAAAATAATCCTATGTACCCTTCAGCACTTTTTTTTTTTTTTGGTGAGAGTGATCCCTTCAGCAGTAATAGACCGGCCCCCAGATGAGGGTAGTGTCACACGAAAGGGTAGAAATTTTGACGCTATCTCCAATTATCCTTGCCCCATGGGGTACCAAAACACTGAGGTATCCAGGGCGGAGCAGGTGGAAAATATATTTTTTTGACCTTTTTGGTGTTTTTGACCTGCAAATTTCAGTATAATCAGGAAAACCAATCAAGTTAGACAAATGTTGAATAAAAAGTACTTGAATATCAGATACTTATTCTATCTGGGTTGCTTAACATTTATGATTTGCAAAAAGTTATATTTTCCAACAATTTTTGTGAAAAATTCACGAAAATTCCCAAAAAATGCATAAATTGCAGTGCTTTTTCAAAAAAGTTTTCCAGAAGATTTCCTATAAAATTGAAATTTTTTGGTATAAAGCTCTCATTGGTGCATCATCATTTTCAGCATTATATACCTGATTTATTAATATCATCACCACAAGCAATGATATCCAAGAAGCCGAGATATTTCCAAAAACTTAACCCACCCCCCTAAAACTGATTTTCTATCTGAAAATACCTGTCAAGTCAGAATAGCCCGTTTTCATTCCTTCTTTTTAACCAATTCAGAGTCTTATCATATATCATGGAATTAGTATGTATCTGAGGAGGTTTATGTTATGATAGAGTCTATTTTGTTTAAATATTTGATTTGTTTTGGGTAAATTAGCTAAAATCTTGATTATTTTAAAGTGAAAAATGTTTGAAAAATTCCCATGACTTTGTCAGCTTTATGGATACAGCTGCACAACATGCACCACAATAAGCATAAATTCTTCCCCAATATCAGACATGAAATGCTATAATCATGTACCAGACCAGAATTAAGAAATAAAGTAAATCTTATCCCTACCTCAAGATAGTATTCTCAAAGCTTTCAATTTTATGCTATACTAAACTCGAAAGGTCGTTCATAGTAACTTCGTACTAGTTGATAGAATTCATATCATAAATCGCAATAGTTCTGCCCACGGATTATGTAATCTCATCTTCACTATCACTGTCAATTTCATCAAATGTGATGGTATCAGTCAATAGAATTTCTGTGCAACATCTTACGGGAAAGAATGGTTCAAACAACTCAGACTGCCTATCGGCCGTCCATCTATGAAGTGCTACACTGGGAGTGGTTGATTTGGCAATGGTTGCAAGTCTCCACTGTTTTGCTATCATGTTGGCTTGTTTTGAGTGTAGAATTAAAGATTCCTCACATGGTGGAAGTGCAGAAAGAAACTACCTTTTTCTGATTCTCGAACTTCTGCTGGAACTTTACCCACCTAGCTTAATTAACTTTTCTCGAATTTGGCCATACATGTATAAGGCACATGTTAACTCCTTGATTGTATTAAGCGTGTCACTGTCCAAATCCCAATTCGTTCCTAAATAAGCCATGACTTCCATATATCTTGATGGTCTTTCCAGCAACTTCCAGAAATGTTTTTTTCCTTTTCGGAACAACGATGAAAGGTAATTATTATCTGTGAAGGAATGGAACCCCAACAACTGCATTCTTCTGTATATTTGGCTGCCAAAATGTGGAAATGGTAGATATTGACCCAGCGTGTCCCGCAATCGCTTAGAAGTTGTGGTTGATGTATAAAATTGGTTATTCTGCCTTCTATACATTGAACACTAACATGTCTGATGCACCTTAGTTAATTTTTACTATTGTCACCACTGACATTACCAGAGTATTGGATTTTTCTCTCACAAACTTGATATAAATAATGGCAAAAAAAATTCAAGTAAAATGTAACTATGTCTGGTATGGTATTGCCTTATCCCCCCCCCCCCCGATAACCTCTTTTTGGATACTGGCTATATTTTTTTTAATAAATGGGCAGAACTTGGAAATGGAACTGAACTGAATCATAATCTGTGGCTATGCTGGCCTATTAGGATAAAAAGTTATCAACATGATACAGGGTGGAGGTCAACATGGCAACCAGGGAGTTACCGTGTGGTCAAAGGTGAGGTGAATATGTATAATGGGAGTTATTGTATGGTCATGAATGATGCGAATAGCTGTACATGGTTAGCTATATGGTCATGAATGGGGTGGCCATGGTGAGATGTATAGGTATGCAAGGAGTGAGTGTATGGTCATGCGTGAGGTGAATAGGTATACAGGGAGTGACTGTATGGTTGTATGGTTATGACTACCCAGTACAGGTGTACACAATGTGGCTCAATGGACATTGTTGTGGTTTATGTAAATAACGAGAGCACATGTACTAACATGGTCATATGTGTTTTTATGTATATATGAAGTGACTGTATGGTCATGGGTGGGATGTACAGGTGTACCTTGTGTGGCTGTATTGTCACAGGTAGGTGTATATGTATACATGTTTGTCTGTATAGTCATGGTGGGGTGAATGGATAAATAGATGTGTAGCTATGTGTAATGCGTATAGGTGTACATGGAATGGCAGTAGTCATAATGTGTATATGTGTAACTGATATGTGCTGAATGGTCATTGACGAGCGTGTGGATGGTCATATGTGGGTGTGTATATGTATATATCAAGTGGCTATATGGCTATTGACATGGCAAATATGTATAGTGAGTGACTCTATGGCCAATAGTGATGTGAATATGTTTTCATGGAGTGACTGTATGGCCAATGGTGATGTGAACATGCAGGTATACAAGGAGTGACTGTATGATCATGAATGTGGTGAATAGGTATACAGGGAGTGACTATATGGTCATGGGTCAGGTGTAGGAGTTTACATGGTGTGGCTGTATGGTCACGTGTATGGTATACGGGTATACACAAGATTGGATGTATGGTTATGGAGAGGTATGTATATAAAGTGAGTGGCTATATCACCATTAGTGAGGTGCATATGTTTACCTGGAGTCATTCTATGGTCATGGTTGGGGGTATATGTATATCTTGCGTGGCTATTTTGCCATGGGTTTGGTGAACATGTATACAGCGAGTGATGTATGACCAACGGTGAGGTGAATATATATAGGTATACAATGATTGACTGTATGATTATGAATGTGTTGAATAGGTACACAGGGGGTGGTTATATAGTCATGGGTCAGGTGTATGCGTATACCTAGTGTGCCTGCATGAGCATGTGTGGAGTGTACAGATATACACGAGTGTGGATATATATGGTCATGGGTGAGGGATACTAATATAAAGCAAGTGGCAATATGGCCAATGGTGAGATGCATATGTATACATGGAGTGACTCTATGGTCATAGATGGGGTGTATATGTTTATCTTGAATGGCTATTTTGTCCATGGCGAATAGGTATACAGGGAGTGACCGTATGGCCAATGGTGAGATGAATAGGTATACAAGGATTGACTTATGATCAGGAAAGTGGTGAATAGGTATACAGGGAGTGACTATATGGTCATGGGCCAGGTGTATGTGTATAGAGTGAGTGACTATCTTGACATTTGTATTGTGTTTTTGTGTATATATGGAGTGACTGTATGTTACTGGGTTGATTGTACATGTGTATCTTGGGTTGCTAATTTGCTTTCCACAATAACTCAACGATATATTAATCGATAGAGAGGTCATGTCAGAGAGTTCTCCATCTTGATGGCGTTTATGCACGATGGAGGAAACGTTAAATGATTTCCCCCTGATAATAGTTAATAAATTTTTATGCTAATGGGCAGGTGTTCAAGTCAGTGATATCGAGATTTCAAATATACAGGAGAATGCACTTATCCAGGGTTCCATTCCTTCACATTTCTTCGCTGGAAAGATGATCAAAATATATGGAAGTCATGGCTTATTTAGGAACGAATTGGATTTTGGACAGTGACACGCTTACTACACTCGAGGAGTTAGCATGTGCCTTATGTTAAACTTTCGAGAAAAGTGAATCAAGTTAGGCGGATAATGTTCCAGCAGAAGTTCGAGAATCAGTAGAATGTACTTGATCTTTGTGCACTTCCATCATGTGAGGAATCTTTAATTCTACACTCAAAACGAGCCAACATGATAGTAAAACAGTGGAGACTGCAACCATTGCCAAATCAACCACACCCGGTGTAGCACTTCATGGATGGATGGCTGATAGGCAGCCTGAGTTGTAAGATGTTGCACATAAATTATATTGACTGTTACCATCACATTTGATGAAATTGACAGCGACAGTGAAGATGAGATTGCATAATCCGTGGGCAGAACTATTACAATTTATGATATGAATTCTATCAACTAGTATGAACGACCTTTCAAGTTTAGTATAGCATAAAATTGAAAGCATTGAGAACACTATCTTGGGGTAGGGTTAAGTTTTACTTTATTTCTTAATTCTGGTATGGTACGTGATTGTAGCATTTCATGTCTGATATTGGGGAAGAATTTATGCTCATTGTGGTGCATGTTGTGCAGCTGTATCCGTAAAACTGACAAAGTCATGGGAATTTTTCAAACATTTTTCACTTAAAAATAATCAAGATTTTAGCTAATTTACCCAAAACAAATCAAATATTTAAACAAAATAGACTCTATCATAACATAAACCTCCTCAAAACATGCTAATTCCATGATATATGATAAGACTCTGAATTGGTTAACAAAATGGAACGAAAACGGGCTATTCTGACTTGACAGGTATTTTCAGATAGAAAATAAGTTTTAGGGGGGTGGGTTAAGTTTTTGGAAATATCTCGGCTTGTTGGAAATCATTGCTGCTGAAGTTGATATTAATAAATCAGGTATATAATGCTGAAAAATTTGATGCACAACTGAGAACTTTATACCAAAAAATTTAAATTTTATAGGAAATCTTCTGGAAAACTTTTTTGAAAAAGCACTGCAATTTATGCATTTTTTTGGTATTTTCGTGAATTTTTCACAAAAATTGTATGGATAATATAACTTTTTGCACATTATAAATGTTAAGCAACCCAGATAGAATAAGTATATGATATTCAAGTACATTTAATTTAACATTTGTCTTATTTTATTGGTATTCCTAATTATACTGAAATTTGCAGGTCAAAAACACCAAAAAGGTCCAAAAAAATTATTTTCCACCTGCTCCGCCCTGGATACCTCAGTGTTTTGGAACCCCCATGGGGCAAGGATATATAATTGGAGATAGCGTCAAAATTTCTACCCTTTCGTGTGACACTACCCTCACCTGGGGGCCGGTCTATAATAAGCCGTAGTCTTTTGTAATAATTTGAAGGATTAGTTGTTTTAACGGAATTCTGAGGCGGTGCATTTATGTAACCAATATCTCATATATATTTTGAAGACCTCTGTCTGTATGTATGTTTGTTTGTTTGTCTGTTTGTCTGTCTGTCATTTATACAAATCTACGATTCTCGACCGATCGGGACGAAACTTGGTACGTGTGTGTAGTTTGACCAGGCGGTGAACGTTGTCGTATTGGCGAGCCCGTGCGGCGCCCGCTTCGCGCATGCGCAGACGAGATCTCGGAAACGGGTGGAGCTATCGACTTGATATTTGGTATGTGAATGTATCTTGCCCCGGATGCGAATTTTATCGGGTCGCCGAGCCCGTGCGACGCCAGCTTCGCGCATGCGCAGACCAGATCTCGGAAACGGGTTGAGCTATCGACTTGAAATTTGGTATGTGAATGTATCTTGCCCCGGACACGAATTTTATCGGGTCGACGAGCCCGTGCGACGCCAGCTTCGCGCATGCGCAGAACAGATCTCGGAAACGGGTGGAGCTATCGACTTGAAATTTGGTTTTTGAATAGCCCGGACAACGGGTGGAGCTATCGACTTGAAATTTGGTTTTTGAATAGCCCGGACAACGTCGGGCTCATCGGCTAGTCTCATATATATTTTGAAGACCTCTGTCTGTTTGTTTGTCTGTCTGTCTGTCTGTATGTTTGTCTGTATGTTTGTCATTAATACAAATCTACGATTCTCGACCGATCGAGACGAAACTTGGTACGTGTGTGTAGCTTGACCAGGCGGTGGACGTTGTCGTATTGGCGAGCCCGTGCGACGCCCGTGCAGTGCATGCGCAGACGAGATCTCGGAAACGGATGGAGCTATCGACTTGAAATTTGGTATGTGAATGTATCTTGCCCCGGATACGAATATTATCGGGTCGCCGATCTCGTGCGACGCCAGCTTCGCGCATGCGCAGACGAGATCTCGGAAACGGGTGGAGCTATCGACTTGAAATTTGGTATGTGAATGTATCTTGCCCCGGATACGAATTTTATCGGGTCGCCGAGACCGTGCGACGCCAGCTTCGCGCATGCGCAGACCAGATCTCGGAAACGGGTGGAGCTAACGACTTGAAATTTGGTTTTTGAATAGCCCGGATGAATAGCCCGGACAACGTCGGGCTCATCGGCTAGTCTCATATATATTTTGAAGACCTCTGTCTGTCTGTTTGTTTGTCTGTCTGTTTGTCTGTCATTAATACAAATCTACGATTCTCGACCGATCGGGACGAAACTTGGTATGTGTGTGTAGTTTGACCAGGCGGTCGTCGTTGTCGTATTGGCGAGCCCGTGCGACGCCCGTGCAACGCATGCGCATACGAGATCTCGGAAACGGGTGGAGCTATCGACTTGAAATTTGTTATGTGAATGTATCTTGCCCCGAGTACGAATTTTATCGGGTCGCCGAGCCCGTGCGACGCCAGCTTCGCGCATGCGCAGACGAGATCTCGGAAACGGGTGGAGCTATCGACTTGAAATTTGGTGTGTGAATGTATCTTGCCCCGGATACGAAATTTATCTGGTCGCCGAGCCCGTGCGACGCCAGCTTCGCGCATGCGCAGACGAGATTTCGGAAACGGGTGGAGCTATCGACTTGAAATTTGGTATGTGAATGTATCTTGCCCCGGATACGAATTTTATCGGGTCGCCGAGCCCGTGCGACGCCAACTTCGCGCATGCGCAGACGAGATCTCGGAAACGGGTGGAGCTATCGACTTGAAATTTGGTATGTGAATGTATCTTGCCCTGGATACGAATTTTATCGGGTCGCCGAGCCCGTGCGACGCCAGCTTCGCGCATGCGCAGACGAGATCTCGGAAACGGATGGAGCTATCGACTTGAAATTTGGTATGTGAATGTATCTTGCCCCGGATACGAATTTTATCGGGTCGCCGAGACCGTGCGACGCCAGCGCATGCGCAGACCAGATCTCGGAAACTGGTTGGAGCTATCGACTTGAAATTTGGTTTTTGAATAGCCCGGACAACGTCGGGCTCATCGGCTAGTCTCATATATATTTTGAAGACCTCTGTCTGTCTGTATGTTTGTCTGTCATTAATACAAATCTACGATTCTCGACCGATCGGGACGAAACTTGGTACGTGTGTGTAGTTTGACCAGGCGGTGGACGTTGTCGTATTGGCGAGCCCGTGCGACGCCCGCTTCGCGCATGCGCAGACGAGATATCGGAAACGGGTGGAGCTATCGACTTGAAATTTAATATGTGAATGTATCTTGCCCCGGATACGAATTTTATCGGGTCGCCGAGCCCGTGCGACGCCAGTTTCGCGCATGCGCAGACGAGATATCGGAAACGGGTGGAGCTATCGACTTGAAATTTAATATGTGAATGTATCTTGCCCCGGATACGAATTTTATCGGGTCGCCGAGCCCGTGCGACGCCAGTTTCGCGCATGCGCAGACCAGATCTCGGAAACGGGTGGAGCTATCGACTTGAAATTTGGTATGTGAATGTATCTTGCCCCGGATACGAATTTTATCAGGTCGCCGAGCCCGTGCGACGCAAGCTTCGCGCATGCGCAGACCAGATCTCGGAAACGGGTGGAGCTATCGACTTGAAATTTGCTATGTGAATGTATCTTGCCCCGGATACGAATTTTATCGGGTCGCCGAACCCGTGCGACGCAAGCTTCGCGCATGCGCAGACCAGATCTCGGAAACGGGTGGAGCTATCGACTTGAAATTTGGTTTTTCAATAGCCCGGACAACGTCGAGCTCATCGGCTAGTATATATTATAATTTATATTTATGGCTAATAATATTATCTTGGTGGCGTTACCATTTCTGACTATGATTTTTCTTGTACGTACTGTCAGTTCGTTTTTTACTTAAGTAATCCTTAAGTAACTTAAGTAACATAAAGTGTCATTTTATTTTACATAAGTGAAATAAAGCGCCATATACATGGTTTAATTTTACTTAAGTAAAATTAAATGACACTTTATTTCACTTTGGCCGTGATCGTTCACATTTGGATAAAAGCATGAAACTTTCAGGGTTGGTTGGGTATGTGGTCCTCATCAACCAATTAGCTGGTTCCAGGTTTCTGGTAACCCCTTGACCTTCAAATTGACCTTGACATTTCGAAAATTTTAGATTTAGGGGTATCTATTTTGTATTGAATATAATGGCTATATTAAATGATATATAGACATTGGAGATTGTCGAAGCGATAACATGGATGTCCACCTTTGTATCCACATTCAATTTGTCTATGATAATCCAAAATGGCCGCCATAATGGACGCCAAAATAAAAAAAAATGACGTTTTTTCACTAATATCTTTCAAATCGGTTCCTGGTTTTTGGAACTGTTTGAGAACCGCAACTTTATTTTGTATTGGTCATGTTAACTGAACATTGGAGCAATGAATTATGCTATTCGTGTGCTCCCTGCCAACCCCGATCCCTTTAAAAATCGATTTTACAGAAAGCGGTATAAAAATTCACAAAAAAATCACCATTGGAATTCTAGTCATTTCGTCAAGAAATGGGAAGATCTGTGCAATCTAAGTGACAAATTCCATTTCTTATGAATATTCCAACTCAATTGTACCCAAATTGTTAATTTGGCTCAAAATGGCTGCCAAAATGACAGCCAAAATGGCAGCCAGAATATGGAAAAAATGTAAATATTGCCCCAGCGAGTCATGCAACCGCATACCAGTTGTGGTTGGTGAAAAATGACTATTTTGTCTTATAGATATTGAATACTACCATATTTCTGATGCACCTTGGATAATTGTCACTATTTTAAACACTGAAATCACCAGAATTATTGGATTTTTCTATCACAAACTTGACATCAAAATAGGCAAAAATTCACCTTTCAGGTTAAGACAATTTTCTCAAGTAAAATGGTATCGAATGTGTTTATTGTCTTGATCTGTCTTAAATGGGTCACGATTATCTGTTTTTGGACAAAATTACTCAAGATGGTTTGCAAAATGGCAACCAAATTTCGTGAAAAAAATAAATTAATATATATCCTGAATATTATTCTCTGATGTTCCGAAAAGGTAGCAAATTGTGACTCACTTTGTATTAACCATGTTACTTATGAGGCATGACAAATTAATGATAGACGGTGCAGTACAGAATTTTGCCCAAAACTTCTTTTGGGATTCTGACCATGTGTTTTGTACGGAAATGGACAGCACTTTGAAACTGAACTGAAAGGAACATTATTTTGAGGCTACGACAATAAAATTGTGGCTCATTGGCATCGAAATGACTAATGTCAGGAAAACTGTTTCCCCCATTTTGCATATAAACCACCATCATGATGTAGAACAATCTGACATTATAATCTATATCGATTAACATGTCCTTGAGTTATTGTGTAAAGCGATACGCACCCAAATTTACACATGGTCAACCCATCCATGACCATACAATCGCTCCATATATACATAAACACCACATAAATGACCATGTAGCCACTCGTTTTTTACACACACACTTCATCCATGACCGTACATCCATATTTAGGTATAACCGTACACCACGCACTTGACTATATAGTCACAAGTCACCATGCAGGTATACTTATACGCCTTACCCAAGACCGTATAATCACTCTATATATAGCTCTACACCCCATTCATGATCATACAGTCACTTCATGTATAGATATTCGCCTCACCATTGGCCATACAATTACTCCATGTATATATATTTGCCACACCATGGCCATGTAGTCACTCAAGCTATACACCACACCCATAGCAATAGAGTCAGTCCAAGTACACATATGCGCATCACCAATGGCCATACAGACGTTATATATATACCAATACCCCACTCACACGACCATTCATACACCCAGGCTTGCATATACACCTCACTCATGACAATTCAGCCACTCGCTGTATACTCATAACCACATTCGTGGTCATATAGTAAATCATTGTTTACCAATTCACATCGCCATTGGCCATATGGTTATTCCATATACACATATTGGCCTCACCAATGGTCATATAGCCACTAAAGATATACATGTGCGCCCCACCCATGCATATAAGGTCACTCCATGCAGCTTTCAATGCATACCAATACCCAGCACATCACCTCACCATTGGCCATACGGTCACTCGCTGTATACACATTACCATATAGTCACTCAAGATATACATATACACTCCATTCATGACTATAGAGTCACTCCAGTTGTGCGCACACACCTAACTAATTTCCTACATGGCCATATAGCCACTCAAGATATACATATACACTCCATTCATGACTATAGAGTCACTCCAGTTGTGCGCACACACCTAACTAATTTCCATACAATCCTTCAAGACATACCCGTACCATTTACACCACCTCACCATCGGCCATATGGTACCTCCCTCATATATATTTGGTACCACATACATGGCATATAGCTACTCAAGATATACATATACATCCCACACATGGCCATAGAGTCATTAAATGTATACATATACACCTCATCATTGAATTGATACACCAATACCACATGACCATTTGTATACTCCAGACTTGCATATACACCTCACACATGACAATTCAGCCATTCGCTGTATACTCATACATCCGAACCATGATCATACAGCGACTCCATGTATACATACATATCCGATAATGACAATACACCAACAGCAAAGATACACATACATACCATATACGCCTAAGGTCACAATGCCACTTCATATATACCAACACGCTCGCCGATGACCATCCATCTATGCATTTCAACAATCATAACCATACAACCGTTCCATGTACACCTATAATTATTATACACATAAGCATACAACCACTCCTTGTGTATCCATACACCCCACCCATTTTCATACAACCAACACATGTATACATATACACCCATCCATGACAATGAAGCCACCAAATGTACACCTGTACATTCCACACATGATCATAAAGTCACTACATATATACATAAAAACACACGGATGGAATGTAGCTACTCTTGTTATACCCATACACCACTTCAGTGACTATACAGCCACTCCGCACAAACCTATTCACGTCATGCATTAGTACTCCTTGTTTACCTTGTTCACCATAAACACCACACACACGGCCATATAGACACTCATTGTATAACTAATCACACAATTCGTGATTATATTTCATGTATACCTATTCACATCATCTGCGACCACAAAGTCACTCCCTGAATACCATTTTTACAAACATCATGTATTAAGTTGATCAATGTTGATAAATTGTGACGCTAATTTGTGAGAGTAGCAACATCAATTGATCCCGCTCAGCTCAGTTTCGAAGTTCTGCATGCCCATGGCGAGAATCTCAAAAGAAGTTTTTTAGGCAAAATTCCATACTACATCCTTTAAAATGAATTTGTCGTGCCTCATAAGATACTGGGACAACCATAATATAACCTATAGTTTTCACTTGATTAAGTAACATGTTTAATAACCCAGTAGGTCACAATTTGCTACCTTTTCGGAACAGCAGAGAATAATGTTTGGGATATATATGAAATTAACTTGTTTGGTGCATAAGAAATGTCAGTATTCAATCTATATAACACATAATAGTCAAATTTTGTCATCAACCACAACTTGTATGTGGTTGCATGGCACGCAGCATGGGGCAATATTTACCACTTTTTACATTTTGGCCGCCATTTTTGCAGTCATTTTGAGCCAAAGTGACAATTTTGGAACCAATGAGTTGGAATATGCATAATAAATGGAACGTTTCACTAAAATTGCACTGTTCTGTCCATTTCTTGATGAAATATGACTAGAAATCACAATGGTTTCTGTAAAATCGAATTTTTGAGCGATCAGAAGGGTTTCTGACTTCATGAATGGCATATTTCATTGCTCCAATGGTCAGTTAACATGAATAGTACAACATAAAGTGAGAACCAGTACCAAACAGCATAAACTGATCTTAAAGATATTAGACAAAACAAATCAAATTTTCCACTTCCAGCTGCCATTTTGGCCGCTTTTTTTCAACCATTTTGAGCCCAAGTGACAATTTTGGTACTAATGAGTTGCAATATGTATAAAAATGGAATGCTACGCTAAAATTGCACAGTTCTGCCCATTTCTTGATGAAATGTGACTAGAAATCCCAATGGTGATTTTTGGTAAAATTTTATACCGCTTTCTGTAAAATCGAATTTTTGAGGGATCAGAAGGGTTTCTGACACCAAGAATGGCATATTTCATTGCTCCAATGGTCAGTTAACATGAACAATCCAACATAAAGTCACAATTCTCAAACAGTACCAAACAGCATAAACTGATCTTAAAGATATTAGAGAAAAAAATCACATTTTCCACTTCCAGCTGCCATTTTGACGGCCATCTTGGACGATGAGTTCCAATTTTACACTATAATGGTGGCATTTTATCTTATATTCGCAAAAATGTATACATTTGTATACATATGACAAGACTGTCTCACTATAATTTGCATCAAACTGACTTAGTGATCCGTCTGAAAAACGGCGGCCATGTTGTGTGCCATCTTGAATTTAACGGGTTCCACTTAACCGAAATCAGGAACCAGCTGGATTATGATCAGGGATATAGTGGACAATATATGTGCGAAGTTTGGTGCTTTTATCCGGAAGTGAACGATTCTTCCATTATTGTTGGTTAAGCGACTCCACTATTTAGCTTTATGGGCCTAAGTCCGTACTAAAACCAGCTAAGATATTGGGTTGGCTAGATGCTGGATTTTAGTCCGAGATCGTCCCGTATGATCTCTTATGACACGACTTACGCCCAAGGTTTGTGGCGGGTAATTGTTGTGTATTTTACTCGATTTACCTAGCAAATCAATACGTGATGCTGTATATTACATCGGAAAGAGTGACATCTTATGGTCATATAATGGTGTATAATAATCTAACTTTAATGTTAAATTACACATAGAATATTCCGGTTGATTGCCACGCTTTTTTTCTCTGTTTGTTTACGTTTTAACTGAAAGCCGAAATGGTCCGAATAACTTCGGCATAATCCGGAGTTTGTTTTGGGTATACTAGTTTCCGTTTCTATATATAGCGCGGGGTTTTCCGAACAAAATGGCGAAAACCGATCGTCCCAAAGTCCAGTTTCCTATGTGCTTTGAGAACAATTCCCGCACTAAAAACTTAATGACATAACGGAGGATCAGAACGGTAGTTTTGTTGACAATTTTCGCAAGCAACTTGTCAAAATTGGAGCAAATTAGAACTCTTGTGTCTGACTTGCCATGTGTGTGATTTTCGTCCATGTGCATTTTGACTTTTGTGTTGATAAAATAATCGGAGAACCGAATCACACAGTTTCGAAATATAGTTCTTCCGTTTTAGTGGGACTTTTCAAACGTAAGGTTCAAAAGTTATACAAATTTTGTTTGATTTTTTTGTGTGCTTAACAAGAGCAGTATATTGCTCTGTTCGCTTAGTATATATCTTAATTTCGCGGAAGTCCACCAAATGTTGGTGAAATGTAGCGCCATATTTATTCTAATGCTCGTTGTGTTTACACTGTTTTAATTTAAAGGTACTCAATCCGTAAAGAGGGTCCCCATCTCAACAGATTCCAACAACAACAATCCGATCAGAGGGTCCTATATTACTATTTCTTTGGCTTTGGGGGTAAAAAATATTTGATTCGAGTCGAGGAACCCATCAAACAAAGCTCAGAGTTATTAGATATTGATTTTTGAAATTTGTTAATTGCTAGAGATGAGTACTAATAACTGCCGTCAATTTGGTAACCTGCTCGAGATTTTACGCCAAAACTCTATTCAAACAGACAAGGATGGATAACTCTATAATCAAGTGGTAATAATAACGAAATTTTGACTGTCTTCTGGGCCAGAAAGAATTCCCGATAATGAAAAATAATAGATTTCTAAAATCGATATCTAACAAATCTGAGCTTTGATGGGTGACTTCCTCGACTCGAATCAAATATTTTTGACCCCCGAAGCCATTGAAATAGTAATTGAGAGGAGTTTTATCGGATTGAGTACCTTTAAACTTTGAGAGGGTTGTAATTCCCGTAATTTATTTAATGTATTACATTTATATCTTCAATGTTTACTTAATCTATTTATTTTTTATTTATTGACACACATAATTACGATTACAATGGAGAATTCATCATAATTTGCGTGGTTAATCGAAAATCTACGGAATATTTACAACGGGAAATGCCGAACGCAGTTCGCGAGGTCAACTGAGTTCGCATACTTTAAAAAAAAATGGAAACAGTGAGGTAATTGTCTCTTTTCCCATTAAATTACCGCTTTCAATTCACAACTGATGTGGGTTTCAGATCAAATAGCATGTCTTCTGCGGAAAATATCCGTTTATTGTCGCAATTGTGATATTTTATTTCATATAATTGTGGTTTTATTTGAGCGGGTCATTAACGCTTAACTCGTGTCATAAGAAGGCATAGGGCGCGATCTCGGACTAAAATCCAGCATCTCGCCATACCAATATCTTAGCTGGTTTTAGTACGAGAAGACTTGGACTATATGGGCCTGACACGCTAAAGAACGGTATCCCGCTCTTTATCATTTGGTGCTAAAGAGCGGTATACCACTCTTTAGTACCAAACGCTAAAGAGTGGTATACCACTCTTTAGCTATATGGGCCTGATATACGCTAAAGAACGGTATATACCACTTTTTAGCTGTTGGTGCTAAAGAACGGTATATACCGCTCTTCAGCGTTGGCGCTAAAGAGCGGTATACTGCTATATAGTGACAAACGCCAAAGAAGTTAAGAACGGTGTACCTGTAATACACTCAAGAGTGGTGTACATCGGTATATACCGCTATTTAGCTATACATGGTCCTGGCGCGATAAAGAATGGTCTTACATTACCATCCGTACTGCTCGATATTTAGTGTCCGGCTACAAAGAGTGTTATACCGCTCTTTAGCCCTCATCGCTAAAGAGCGGTATATCGTTCTTTAGCCCTCAGTGCTCTTTAGCCACTCCATTTTACTTTCGTAAAATAAAATGTCATTTTATATTACTTAAGTAAAATTAAAACGCACACTAATTTTACTTAAGTGAAATAAAATGACCATTATGTTACACCCCTTTTTTATATTACTTAAGTAAAAAAAAATTGTACTTAAGTTAAAACATGGTTATTTTTACTTAAGTAAAATTGTTTTGTTCTTAAGTGAAATAAAAAATGACCATTATTTTACTTAAGTAAGATAAAATATGATTTTATTTTACTTAAGTAAAATAAAGTGTCATTTTATTTGACTTAAGTAAATTTAATATTAAATAGCGGCTTGGCGCTATGGCAAGCCAAAACGCTATTTAATATTAATTTTACTTAAGTAAAATAAAATGTCATTTCGCAACCTGCTTTAGCTGCATGGGATATAGAACCACACTAATATCAACATAAGTGTGGTTCTATATCGTTCATTCTTCTTATACAATACAATGGGTTTATTTGTGTCAGCGGAAGATTCAAAATATTGTTCCATAAAATAGTCCAGGCAGACTCCAGTTTATGTATCGTACTATTTGTTAAAAAATTACCACACGTGTCCAAACTGCGCGTGGCAAGGACAATTATGGTGAGACACTCGTTGAAATTATATATTTTCGTGCGCTGTCATGACAATTAACTTCAATGAAAACCCTGTATTTTTATGTTACTAGTATATGGAACTTTTGTAATCATAAAACTCTCTTTAAATATACTCCCATATGTGGTACATCGCATTGGGACTTAGGATGCCCCGTATTATGTGTCGATATTAGTGTATACCAACCATCATGAACAAATAAACGGTTTCGCTTTCTCGAGTGCAACGTTGGAAACCCATCATCTTTGGTCGAAGGTAATATTTTACAATTATGAAAATACTAGTATATAGTAAATATTGTGATATATTGTGTTACTTTCTAGAACATGCTATCATGTGACTTAGTTCCACTAAAACAAGATACAAGTTGTGGTATTTTGGACAAATTCTAGCACATTGTAAACTATATAGCTAATCTACAGTTTTAAAATATAAAAGACTACCATTGACAAAAGAGAGTGAGGTTTTCGTGGTTACTCATGATAGTTAAAGTGCTAGTTACACCAAATAGAGCAATTCTCAAACATTGGACATTCACAGAACTATTTGTAGGATAATCTAATGCATCTCAGATCTTGACTGACATTTGACCATTTTAATAAACATTTGTTAGCACAAGTAGCAATATTGGCTTTGGAAATGTTGAAATGTACATTTGTGGCATGTGAAAATCATGTTAGAAACGTGCAATATGATGTTAACCTGTCGCAATAGGCATTTTACAGGGTGTAATCGAAAGTTTACCAGCCGTTCAATACAAATAAGAAAAAAATACCGGGCGTTCAATGCTTGTTTGTCAGATTTTACCGGGAGTAAAATTCTGTTGGAGCACCACGCTTTGAAATCGGGCTCGTGATCGCAAACGTGACGTGTTTTCAGCACGAAAATAGGAGGTTTAACCTTGATTTAGACACGACACTGTTCAAAACGAAATTAGTACGAAAATGTAGCGAAACATACCCCTCATCGAAGCAGATTGGCAACCGGGCTGGGATTTTTTATACAATTGGAGGAAAATACGAAAATATACGTAAGTATACCGTGGTCAGTCTGAGGTAAGCGACTTTTGTTTATGGCTGTCTACCGCAAACCAGCGTTCACTTCCGTCCACACACAGTGGTGCCCGGCCACAAATTGAGCCTAAGTAGAGCCTGGCGTCAAAACTGACCCAAACATTGTTAAATTTCCCGATTGTGGGAGATCTATCCTATTGGTGGCCACTCTTGGTGCGAATTCGTCCATAGCCACACTAAACAAAAATTACCCGGGTAGACCATTATACACGCGGCCACAAATTGGCCGTGAGTATATATAGTCTGGCGTTGAAACAGATCTAAAGTGATGCTAAATTCTCGAATGTGGGAGGTCCTATTTGTGGCCCCTTTTGTGGTGAATTCGTCCATAAACACCCTAGGGGCAAATCACCGCAATAAGAGTACCTCGATAGCCCATTATACTCGGCCACAAATTGGGTGTAAGTAGAGTCTGGCTTCAAAACGGGCCCTAAAATTTTGCCAAATTCCCGATTCTGTGAGATTTATCTTATTTTTGGCTACTTTTGGGGTGACTGTGTCTATAGCGAACCCACAAATGTTGCTAAATTTCCGATTGCGGGAGATCTATCATATTATTTGTGGCCCCTTTTCGTGTGAAAGCAGCGGCCATTTTGGATTTTACTATATACATGTATATATCTTCATATTGGTATCTGGTATTATTAACACATGAAATAACCCCTCTCCAAGTTGAACTATAGTGTCACTGACACTTTCATTTTCTTTATCACACGCACACCATTGCTTTGTGTTTAGAGATCTCTTGTTTTTATTTGCCCTATTTACGGTATATAGCCACGTACGTTTTCCCGGAAGTGGGGTCTTTAGAGCGAAAATGATTTAGCTTAAACTCAAAATAGCTATCAAAATCAACCGCCAGGGGTGGGTTCTAAAACTGATAAAAAAAAATCATTCGCCACCTGTCGCCACCACAGATAAGAGTAATGTTGTCGAGTTAACTGAGCGTGTCAATGAATCTAGAATATAAAGAAGGTAATATATAGTTGTACCCATGCAAAGGAAAAAAAGATTAAATTTGACCCACATTTCGGCGATGTCTTGCGTGAGAATGTACTGGGGACAAAGTCCCTCAAATATTCTGTCGGTGATAGAATGTCACGATGGTCATATATAGGTTCGAATTTCCCTGGATTATAAACCAAGAAGCATGCATCATGTTTCAATATATACAGTCCCCGGGGCGACCTTATTGAACAAGTCTCGGATTTTCGTTCAGTAACAACGTACGTATACATATATATATTTATGCACTTAGATGCTAGTGCGACAATACCGCATGCAGGGGAACATGTTTGATCGCTCAATAATATTCGGAATGTGTAGTGGGGAGGTTGCACAAAAGTTACAAGCACATATATCCTATTTGCTTTGCATTCCGGTCCTATATTTTGCGACCCACCGTCACAATTTGATTTTACTATTTTAAAAGTGTACTGCTATTATTCATATTTTGAACAGCCACTTTTTAGTTCCATTTCGACTTTTTCTAATGCATGAATGTTTACTCTATATTTGAATTATTATGTGATACTATGCACAAGTTTTCATTCTTTCAAAGAAACATCGCAAATATCTACACAATGACCCAACCACCGATGAACATGAATTGGTCATACTCAGCACCTTTAAATTTTGTGGTTGAGATTTTTCTTTGAAGTTAATTTGGAGCAGGCAGCTAATTCACATCTGTTTCTTCTATAGCAATATAAATTAAAGGTACTCAATCCGATTAAGAGCCCATCAATTACTATTTGTTTGGCTTCGGTGGTAAAAGATATTTTATTCGAGTCGAGGAACCCACCCATCAAAGCTCAGTGTGATCAGGTATCGATTTTTTAAATGTATTATTTTACACCACATGGAATATTTAGTGGCCCGGTAACAGTCGACGAGAAGAATGTCTCGGACCAAATTGCGGATGAAGATGTATCACTCTAAAATCAAGTGGCTTTTTAGTTGACTGTGGTTAGCATTATTTTTGTGATAACTAGCTGAAGCGGCATTTAAAACATTTTTTTTTTAACCTGATGATATGGGGACCATCGTATCGGATTGAGTACCTTTAATTTTGAGTTTAACTATGCAGTGAATGCAAGCAGTTTTTGATAAGTGTGTATATGCTGTATATAGTGCATGCCAACAGTCAGCATTATTTGATTTCTTTGACAAATTGATTTTGTTATTTGCTGATTTTTGCAGCTTTCCATTTTTTCAGAAATCAACATTTACATTATGTTTGCGATCTGCATCAAACAGTAGAACTAACTTTGTCTTACTTCGGTGTTCTATTTTATTTATATTGTGTTATTCCATATAAGAAATGAGAATTTGTTCACGCTCACTGAAGAATGCACATTTTAGTCAATGGACACTCGTGCATATTGAGTCCATAGGTGCATCCATAAATCTTATATATATATATTGTATTAGCTATAAATATAGCCACGCACTGTGCCACTATGATTTATCTTTGTATTCCTGTATACAAGGTTGCATATGTCTAGTAATATTAAGCTTCTTAAAGACATATTATGGACTTGTTCGGGTCATCGATCTATAATATATATACGTCGATGTTCGGGTGCATGAAACTGATTAGTTAGTACTCAGGCGCTGTGCCAACTGAGGGAATGTAGAATTCTACTAACATCACCGAAAATCTCAACGAAATCGACCGTAACACTCCATTGAAAACGTCGCCTGAACAACGCGCAATTGCAATTATTTACATCTCGGGACGCAACAAACGGCGAAAAATCGGCGCAAATGATTTCGCCATCGATAATCATTGAATTTAATTGATATATAAGAAAGAATGACGGTATGCAATGTAAATTTGGATTTATATTCGTAAAACTAACTACTTTGAGCAAGATTATTCTCCATTTCTATTTGATCACACTACCGGAGTGTTTCATATACCTTTAAACTTTAGTGTCTCATGAATTCATTTGCATGCAACTGTCGTGTCGGTTCGATCAAGCAAACTGAATACAACATGACCATACATATATGTTATAGCTACATTGCTGCATGTGGCTAATATTATTAACATATTTTGAATTTGTGATAAATAAGATCCCCTATTAAAACTTTCAGTTTCAGTATAAACCAAATCGTTCTACAGATCATGGCAAAGAACTCAGATTCCATGCATGTCTGCAGTCAGAGAATTGGGGATTACGACCATATTTACGCACTTGTCTTGAAATGGGTTTACCTCCAACACAATATTAGCTCAACTTTACTTTGTAAAGTTTGAGCGTTTGCCATGGCTTGGTATCCGTCATCTGTGTCTATGTGCGTGTGTGCGAGGGTGCGTGTGTGATTCGTCAACAATTTCCTTTAGCACGGGCTACAGTTCGTACCTTTGGTCCGATTATTATGAAATTTGTCATGGATGTTGACATTGACATGTAGATGGGAACGAGTCGGGAAAAAAAACATGGCCGCCATCGGCCATCTTGGATTTCAAAATTCAATCCATTAGCACGGGCTACAGGCCGTACTATTCGTCTTATTGTCATGAAATTTGTCATGGATGTTAATATTGACATATAGATGGGAAGCAGTTTTTTTTTTGGGTCATTTTGCCAAAAAACATGGCCGCCGGCAGCCATCTTAGATTTTACTCTTTGCATGACTAAATCCTTTGACACGGGCTACAGGTCGTACCTTTGGTCGGATCATCATAAAATTGATCATGGATGTTAACAATGACATGTAGATGGGAACGAGTCATTTTTGGGTCATTCGGGCAAAAAACATGGCCACCAGCAGCCATCTTAGATTTTACTCTTTGTATGACTAAATCCTTTAGCACGGGCTACAGGTCGTACCTTTTACAGGTCGTACACGTGTGTAGTCTGATCATCATGAAATTTGTCGTGGCTGTTGAAATTGGAATGTAGATGGGAACGAGTCATTTTGGGGTCATTCTGACAAAAAACATGGCCACCAGCGGCCATCTTTGATTTCAAAATTTAATTCATTAGCACGAGCCACAAGTCGTACTGTTCGTCTGATCATCGTGAAATTTGTCATGGCTGTTAATATTGACATGTATATGGGAACGAGTAATTTTGGGGTCATTCGGCCAAAAAACATGGCCGCCAGCAGCCATCTTGGATTTTACTCTTTGTATGACTAAATGTACCTTTAGTCTGATCATCATAACATTTGTCGTGGATGTTAACAATGACATGTAGATGGGAATGAGTCATTTTGGAGTCATTCGGCCCAAAAACATGGCCGCCAACAGCCATCTTTCAGTTTACACTATGACTAAATCCTTTAGCACGGGCTACAGGTCGTACCTTTAGTCTGATCATCATAAAATTTGTCATGAATGTTAATACTGACATGTAGATGGGAACGAGTCATTTTGGGGTCATTTGGCCAAATAATATGGCCGCTAGTAGCCATCTTGGATTTTACTCTTTGTATGACTAAATCCTTTAGCATGGGCTACAGGTCGTACCTTTAGTCTGATCATCATAAAATTTGTCATGGATGTTAATATTGACATGTAGATGGGAACGAGTTATTTTGGGATCAATCGGCCATAAAACATGACAACCAGCAGCCATCTTGGAGTTTACTCTTTGTATGACTAAATCCTTTAGCACGGGCTACAGGTCATACCTTTAGTGTGATCGTCATAAAATTTGTCAGGGATGTTAATATTGATATGTAGATGGGAACGAATCATTTTGGGGTCATTCGGCCATAAAACATGGCCACCAGCAGCCATCTTGGATTTTACTCTTTGTATGACTAAATCCTTTAGCACGGACTACAAGTCGTACCTTTAGTCTGATAATCATGAAATTTTTCATTCAATAATAGACTAATATATCAAGATGTGTTTGCTCAGAAGTATTGCAAATGTTGGAAATTTCGCTCAAAAGCAATGATTTTGAATTTAATAATGAATTTTGGCTTCAGATCCAGGTTTGTCGCAATGGGCAAAATCAGCCCTCGACCAATATAGCAGTTATCTAATGAGGTCCGGTGACCGACCTTTATTTACTGTAAATATCTTTAAGTCGTCGCCTGTTCTATCAAACGGTCTGTCGTGATTACAACAAGCTTATACATTGTATTCGCGGCGTACACCTTGATTGACCAATTATCCACTCCGGTTCATTCAAACAAGTTATTTTTCCACCTATAGGTGAGCATTACTAATATATATATTTATTTCTATCCTCCATCATATGAAGAGTTACATGTAACACAAATACATAAAATACATATAGAACAAAGCACAATTCAGTAGAAAAGAACATATTTACACATTTGTCACGCGACCACCACGAGTATATATACGCCATACTAAAATTTCAGATCGGGGGGGGGGGGAGGGTATTCGGACAAGTTACATGATGGGCATTTGCTTTGTCGGCAAACGTCTGCAGTTACTATCCTGAACAGTGGCAAATGTAGTACCCCCACCCTCACCCACACAATGGACAAATGTAATCAACGACAGTTTTGCAGCGCAGACAACAACTAACCGATAGTTACAGTAACTATAAAGGTCAGTAACCGGACCCCATTGGATAGCTTACATTTGTCGAAAGTGCTGTTTGTGATATTATAAATCCGGCTTGGAATGTATGGAATAAATAAATCCGATACGTATAGGAATAATGCACAATAGAGTAGAATTGTATAGTGTGCTCTCTAGTTAATCCACGATTAACACAAAAGTAAATTGAAATGTCATGTTTCGGCATAAATGCCGTTGAACAATCTGGGTGAAATACCGACCATTGGGTATCGATTGGTATTCACCGGACCATGTGTGTAAGACTGACCACACATTTAATTGGTAACAGAAACTCATCACTGATTGTACGTTTCTCTGGCTGATTGGGTGTCATAGATATGTTATAAGCACGGCGTCCGATTTATAAGTGAAATAAACACTACGCGCGCCCCCGGGCCCTTGTGATCTTTATTTCACTTATAAATCGGACGCCGTGCTTATAATGTATATTTATACAATGATGGTGAAACACGCTTGATCAATAGGCACATTGTCGAACACATTTCAAGATATTGTATAATAAACTGGACAACCTTTACACTCTTGAGTGCGGCGACGTTTATTTGCGATTCGAGCTAAACATTGCATGCCAGGTGGAAAAACAAGATCTAATTTTATTCTGCCTAATAATAATTGTGACTCGCTAGTAGTAATGGGGGGCACTATGGCCCAGTACCCCCCAGTGGGGGGCACTATGGCCCAGTACCCCCCAGTGGGGGGCACTATGGCCCAGTACCCCCCAGTGGGGGGCACTATGGCCCAGTATCGAATACTGGACCATAGATCGTCCAGTATTCGATACTGGGCCATAGTGCCCCCCAGTGGGGGGGGCACTATGGCCCAGTATCGAATACTGGACGATCTATGGTCCAGTATTCGATACTGGGCCATAGTGCCCCCCACTGGGGGGTACTGGGCCATAGTGCCCCCCACTGGGGGGTACTGGGCCATAGTGCCCCCACTGGGGGGTACTGGGCCATAGTGCCCCCCACTGATGGGTACTGGGCCATAGTTCCCCCCCTGAGGATAGATATTCCTGTCATTGATGTGATATTTCTGATCGGAAAAAATGAAAATGGACTTAGAATTATTTTTTTTCAAAAGGAAAATCTCACTTTGGAAAATATCAATTAGCAATCAAGAGTTTTTCTTTTCGAATATTTGGTGGCCCTGAAAAGGGCCGTTTTATTTTTGTTATAGTTTAGAATCCGCCACATTGAACTTCTTTGTTCGCCAAAACTTCAATTGATTTGTCTCCTCGCCTCATCCATATTTCGCATTCACAATAATGCTCGTGGCAAACGTGTGGGATCCACACTAGAGTTATTGATGACTTGAATCTTGGTGTTGATTTGTAGCCGCCTTTGGTAGCATCAAACATGACGATAGGTCGCTGTATAACAGTCGCCGCTAATTCAACCATCAATCTTGATTCAGCCAAAAGTGGTGTGCGCCGTAAATCTTGTGCCGACGCACCAAGTTCGTCACTCTCTGCGTAGTACAGGTCAACTGCCGCATCTCTCAGAACCATCCATCCATCGGTCGTCCCGTAAACCGCAACGCTGAGTGCCCTCCAAAACAGAGATATTTCTTCGCCGCCGCACACTGCTTTACAGTATACCCCCTGTACCATTATCTCGTCAAGATCTGTTATGTTTACAGCAGTCATCTTTGAATGTAGAATAAGTCTGAAGATCCGTCTTGAACATATATTACGATTGTGCGGGCGGTAGAGAAAGCACATGTCGCATTGACGTTAAAAATGACAAATGCTTCCTGACGTTGTGTTTCTTTACAGTGCATTATCTGTAGTTTTCACTATTTCGATATGTTATAGATTAAATTCATGATAGTATATGCAATTAATTAAGATGTTTTAACATATGAATTCATCTTCGTTCATAAACGATGACCAAGTAAAGTTATCGATTGTAATGATGAAGAAAAATGTTCAGTATGTTTTCTTGTGTTCAGTTTTATGTATAAAATATGTACATCTCCAAAAACAAAACTAGAAAAACATTCCATATTTGCCTAACGAGGCAACAAATATATCAATCATGTGTACCAAATAATAGATAATGATCTAACGAAATAAAAAACATTTGTTTGATCGCTATGCAATAATGATCAAGAAAAATATGAATGCTGATCCGTCTCTGATAAAACACAATGCCAGGAAACATTTGTCAATTTTAACGTCAATGCGACATGTGATTTCATTGACGCCCGTGTCAAATGTATAAAAATATTTTCGAATTTGATCAACGTTACATTGCATTGCTATCAAAGATGGATCCGTTAACAGAATTTCTTCAGAGTGAGATATACAGTAATCCTGTTGTACAGAATACATATGCGGCACCACAGTCAACAGGCCAAGCTAATACGACAATGACTATAGGTGGAGATACACTCATTTTAAAAGCGATTTTAGATGAACTGAGATGTCTTCGCAGGGATATTGACGTGAAAACACAAGTAACGCATCAAGAAGTAAAAGTGAATCTTCGTTTCGTTGCAGAAGAGATAGATATACCAATCAGGGTTCATGATGTTCAGAGATCGAAAGAACAGAAACAGATCAAAAAAGAAAAAATATTATCGGCGAAAGAAAAAGAACCTAAAAGTATCATGAAGCCTTCTACTGAGACAAAAGTCAGATTTCGTCTTCCTTGTAAAGAATCTAAAGATACAGAGAAAAGTGATGAATTCGCAAAAGCTATTGGTTCTCATGGGAAAGATATGTCAAGATATAAGAAAAACACAAAACGATGTTAAAGTCAGATGATAATTTTAAAACGGCCCTTTTCAGGGCCACACACATTTCCCAAAAGGTTACTCTTTCATTGCTGAAAAAATCAAAAACACGATTGTTCAATTTATATTTTATTCAACAACAAATATTTGCAAGTATATTTTGTTTTAAATTATTCGTGGCGTGATTTTTTCAAAACAAAACATAGGGTACAAAGAACATTATTAGTTATTAAGCAATGCTAAAAGTTTTTCTTTTTGAAAAAATTGGTTGGTCCTGAAAAGGACCGTTTTTGTTTTTGGCCCTGAAAAGGGCCGTTTTGTATGGCATCAAAGTTCACGCCACGATTTTCTTTTGAGACTTTTGCTTTTGTTCCAACGCTGTTGTTTTTTGCATATTTGCATAACCAGTTTTGCACTGGCGGTTACTTCTTTTGCGTGTTCGCCCCGCATTATCTGGGGTGTTAGCCCTATCGTTCCTCTTAGTATAGACATCAACGGTTCGGGGGTTTCGGACATCTTTGAATGCAGAATAAAAATTGTTCACGGCCGTGTTTGAACATATATTACGATTGCGCGGGCGGTAGAGAAAGCACATGTCGCATTGACGTTAAAAATGACAAATGCTTCCTGACGTTGTGTTTCTTTACAGTGCATTATCTGTAGTTTTCACTATTTCGATATGTTATAGATTAAATTCATGATAGTATATGCAATTAATTAAGATGTTTTAACATATGAATTCATCTTCGTTCATAAACGATGACCAAGTAAAGTTATCGATTGTAATGATGAAGAAAAATGTTCAGTATGTTTTCTTGTGTTCAGTTTTATGTATAAAATATGTACATCTCCAAAAACAAAACTAGAAAAACATTCCATATTTGCCTAACGAGGCAACAAATATATCAATCATGTGTACCAAATAATAGATAATGATCTAACGAAATAAAAAACATTTGTTTGATCGCTATGCAATAATGATCAAGAAAAATATGAATGCTGATCCGTCTCTGATAAAACACAACGCCAGGAAACATTTGTCAATTTTAACGTCAATGCGACATGTGATTTCTCTACCGCCCGTGTCAAATGTATAAAAATATTTTCACTTTTTCAGTGAACTTCATTCATTATGCCGTCTCTAAAGAAATTTTTCAAGAAGCTATGGAGGAAGAGAGATTCGTCAGAGGAGACGAAAATCAGAACCTATAGGAAATGGCAGGATTCTCCTGAACAAAAGGTGGTGCAGAAACAGATGTTAACAGATTTTCTGGCTCGGCGACGACCATCGGCTGAAGTATGTGATCAAGAACCAAGCAATCTTGATCTCGTGGAGATCTTGTCACAGATCTCGAAGAAAGATCTGTGCAATGCAGCAATTGACAGCTTCGCTCAGGCTGCTGCGGCGCACAGATCAAACCCTACTTGGTCTGTGACAATTAATCCCAACGGGATATATCCTGATTTGGCAGAATTTTTATGAATTCTGGAAAAGAAAAACGGCCCTTTTCAGGGCCACCCACATTCCCCAAAAAGGTTACTCTTTCATAGCTGAAAAAACAAAACAAAACACGATTGTTCAATTCATAATTTATTCACAATATAATTTTCAAATGTTTGTATCGATTCATTTATCTGTTTTTGGAATGTAGAATTGTCTCAGCTTCTTTTTCTTGGAAGTTTTCTTGGAATTTTCAAAATCTGGATGCTTATCTTCAGATTTGTTCTGTGAATCATTCGTAGGATCAACAGGTCGGGGTTGTTTGAAAACATCTGATGTTGTAGACATCTCTTCAGTTTTGATAACTGCATTTTGTTCTTGTATTGTTACTGCTTGTAGACTTTTTTGTATAGTTTTCACATTTTTTTTGTCGTCGAAATCTGTTTTACATTGGAAGGACCAATGGGAGTCTTGTCCGCATTTGTAACAGTAACCATATGGTGGTTTCCAATTTTTATCAGCTTTGTTTTTCTCTTTTTTCTCTTGCCATTGCATTTTGTTACAAAATTTAAACAAATCAGTAGAGATCTGTCTCAATTCGACAAGATTATCTTGAATTTTTCTAGTCTGTAGTAGTGTAGATTCTTCTTTATGCAGCTCAATATAGCTCTCTTCAATAACTGCAGGCCTTGGTCTTTTTCTAACAATATCTTCTTCGCTGGCGGAGTCGTCTGAAACAGGTCTTTTGATTCTCTTAAACATTTTTGTCTTGAGTTTTTGTCAGCAAAAAATATTGCGACTGGCTTCTTCGGAGTTGAAGTGTAAAGTGTATAATTACACAATTTTAACACCTGCTTTTATAGCAGTCACGATGAAAAATGCTATAAAAGCAAGTGTAAAATTGTGTAATTATACACTTTACACTTCAACTCCGAAGAAGCCAGTCGCAATATTTTTTGCTGACAAAAACTCAAGACAAAAATGTTTAAGAGAATCAAAAGACCTGTTTCAGACGACTCCGCCAGCGAAGAAGATATTGTTAGAAAAAGACCAAGGCCTGCAGTTATTGAAGAGAGCGAAATGGAAACTGATGAGGCAGAAAGTGAAGAGAGCGATATGGAAACTGATGAGGCAGAAAGTGAAGAGAGCGATATGGAAACTGATGAGGCAGAAAGTGAAGAGAGCGATATGGAAACTGATGGAGGCGAAAGTGAAGAAAGTTCTAGTGATGGTCAGATTGGACGCGGTCGAAGACAGAATAGAGAAATTGGTGGGAAGAGAAAGAGAAGTCTGGCTAGAGAGCGTGTTGTGTTCAATCCAACAAAATATTTCAAATTGGAGCTGAACTCGGAGAAATTTTCCAGAAAATTTAAATCAGCATCACGACAATTTGGTGTGAAATTCGAGAAATTTACAGATCCAATCGAAAACATTCCAGAGATATTTGAGAAGTTGACAGAAGAATTGAAACAGAAATGTTCAGCAAATGAGAAGACAAGAATCAGAGTTACGATAAATCATCCAGGACTTGATATGAACATTTTCATTCCATTCACAAAAGCCAGTGAATTGAATGGTGAGACACTCATGGATAATATTCAAAATGTGGTTCAATCAAATGCAGACTTTACAATTCATGACGGTGCACTCAATTTCGAAATCTTCGTTACAGATATTCCGGAAGGTGGTACACGACACTCACTACATTATGGACCATTTGCAGACAAGAACAAGCTTACAAAAGTGAAAAGAAGTATTGTCCGGATTGAAAATGCTGATGATGTTATGTGTATGGCAAGATCTATTGTCGTCGGAATGTGTAAGGCAGATAGTGATGGATCTGCGTGCTGGTCAAAGAAATGGAAAAGAATAAGACAATCAATATACACAGCACAAACAGATGCAGCAAAAAATCTACTCAACCGTGCTGGTATTCCACACGATACAGTTTGCAGTATCAATGAGTTCCACAAGATTCAAGAAATATTGTATCCAGAATATGTTGTGAAAATTCACAATGAATTTGCTGGCGCTGGATTTCTATTTGAACCTGCAGAAATGTGTTCGGAGAGCAAATGTGTACACATCTACTACAACAACAATCACTTCGACACTATAACATCAATCAAAGGATTTCTAGGCACCAGCTACTACTGCGAATTCTGTGACATTGGATTCAAAAGTCGTGGCGATCATCGATGCAGATTTGTTTGTGCATGCTGGTCATTGACACAGTGTAATTTCACAAATTTGGTGAAGTGTAGAACGTGTCGACGATCATTCAGAAGTAAATCTTGTTTCGACAACCATTTGAAGACGGAAGGAAAACAGAAAAGAAAAATATGTGATTTGGTTCAACTATGCAACATTTGTGATGAAGAATTTCTCATCAATAAATCAAACAGACATATATGTGCGGGGTTGAAGAAATGCAAACATTGCAAAGAAATCGTTGAAGCAGATCACAGGTGCTACATTCCAAAATATGAATCACCGGAAAAGAAACCTGCAAAGATTCCATATGTATTCTTTGACTTTGAATGCAGACAAGACACAGGTGTTCATATTCCAAACTTCTGTGTTGCACATACCGCTTGTGGAGATTGCATGTGCAAACCAATCGAAGAAAAATGTGAAACATGCGGACCGGATTCCAGAGAATTTGTATTCAAGGGTGACAACGTTTTAACAGACTTCACAAACTGGTTATTCCATCAAGATCACAAAGGATGTGTTGCAATAGCACATAATGCTCAGGGATACGATGCACAGTTTCTACTTCAAGCACTCATACAAAGTGGAATTCATAAACCAGAACTGATCATGAATGGAAACAAAATTCTCAGTTTAAAATGCAACAGCGTGAAAGTTATTGATTCTCTGAGTTTTCTGATGATGCCGCTTTCAAAATTTCCACAAACTTTTCAGCTGAATGAGATGGCAAAAGGACACTTTCCACATTGGGCGAATTCACCAAAGTTTCAAAATTACATTGGACCTTACTTGGCTTGTGATTACTACAAACCAGATATGATGAGCGTGGAAAATCGAGAGAAATTCTTTGAATGGTACAATGAGAAAATAGAAAATTATGCGATATTCAACTTCCAAGAAGAGATAGAGAAGTACTGCAAATCAGACGTGGATATTCTTCGCCGTGGATGTGGAAAATTCAGGAAATACATATTGGAAACAGAACAGATTGACCCGTTCATTGAGTCAATAACATTGGCACAAGTTTGCAATTTGGCATGGAGGAAGAATTCAATGCCAGAGAAAACAATTGGAATCATTCCAGATGGTGGATACCCATGTGCTAAAAACTATTCCATGAAAGCGATACGTTGGCTTCAACATATATCATTGTCACGTATGATAACAATCAAGCATGCTTTGAATGGAGGAGAAATCAAGATTGGTGGACACTACGTCGATGGATATGAGGAAGCCACAAGAACAGTTTTTGAGATGAATGGATGTCTGTTTCATGGATGTCCAAAATGTTACAACAACAGACAATACAAGAATCCCTATACGATGCTCACCATGGAAGAATTATATACAAGAACTCAACAGAAGAAAGATGAACTGGAAAGTCTTGGTTACAGAGTTGAATCAATTTGGGAGCATCAGATCGACGAAAGAATGAAATCGGATGTGAAATTCAAACAACAAATGGAATCTTTCTACAAACATCGAGACCCTATTTTGCCAAGAGAAGCGTTGTTTGGTGGACGTACAAATGCCATCAAATTGTGCGAGGAAATTGATCAAGATTCCACAAAAGAAATCAAGTTCATCGATGTGTGTTCGTTGTATCCATTTTGCAACAAATATAAATTCTACCCTGTTGGACATCCAGAAATTTTGAGCCAAGAGCAGATCGATCAAGAACACATTAGAGACTATGCGGGACTTATTAAATGTACAATTTTACCACCATCGAAATTGTATATTCCAGTTCTACCGATTCATTGTAACAAGAAAATGGTTTTTACTCTGTGCAACACTTGTGCCATCAATGAGAACGAGGCATGTAACCATTCAGAAGAAGATCGAGCTATAACCGGAGTGTGGACCACGCCAGAATTATTCAAAGCAATGGATGTTGGCTACAAAATACTTGATGTGTACCAAATTTGGCATTGGACAGATTGGACAGATGAAATATACAAATCCTATATCGATAAACATCTAAAGATCAAACAGGAATGTAGTGGTTATCCATTTGGTGTTGAGACAGAAGAACAGAAACAAAAGTTTGTACAGGATTATTATGCAGCTGAGGGTATAAAATTGGAGAACATCGAGAAGAATCCAGGAAAACGTCAAATATCTAAAATTATGATTAATTGTATATGGGGTAAGAATGCACAAAGAAATCTTATGTCAAAAACAGAGTATGTGGATAAACCATCACGTTATTTTGAATTGCTTACTAGTAACAATATAATTGTTCAAAATGTTACACTTCTTGATGGTGACAAATTCATTCTGGTAAATTATGTTGACATCTTAGATAATATTGAACCTCATCATTCAGCAAATGTTGTTGTTGCTTCTTTTGTTACAGCGTATGCAAGATTACAATTGTATAAAGTTTTAGAAAAACTTGGAGATAGAGTGCTGTATTTTGATACAGACAGCTGTATGTATGTCAGTGATCCATCAAAGAAGAACATCAAAACTATCGAAGGAAGATTGGGGAAATGGAGCGACGAACATCCAGATGCAAAGATTGTCAAATTTGTTGGACTTGGGCCAAAGAACTACGGATATGAATACATCAAAGATGGGAGAAGATACACCAAATGTAAGGTAAAAGGTATCACTCTTGATTACAGCACAAGTCAAAAAGTTAATTTTGAAACAATGGTACAATGTGTTAATGATCGTGAAAATTTCAAAACTGTTGTTGAGTATCCTTCCAGAATTAAAAGACAAAAGAACCATCAATTGATTAGTGAGTGTCAAACCAAAACTTTCAGATCGGTGTACACAAAACGAAAACTCGTCAATGGTATTCATACATACCCATACGGATGGAGATGTTGAGTCATTTCATGTCAAGATGTTGGCAGGAGTAGTACCTCCAGAAATTGCTGAGAAGATTTATGGATATTTGGTGGCACAGTCAACGCTTATTCCAGAGATAAAGAAGGAATTACAAGAAGTCTGGTTTGAAAGAGAAAAGAAAGCAATACTACGATGCTGTGATGTCGGCGAATGTTTACAGAGATTGGCCTATCTTGAGTCAAGTATATCTTCTCATTTCTCTCAAAAATATATTGAATCATTTATTAAATTCAAAACATTTTTTCTCATTGAAAAAATATCTGATTTTTGGACATTTGGTGCTGATCAACACCATTTAGATTTAGATTTAGGAACTTTTGATGAACATGACTATATTCATTATACAAAGTATGATGATCATTTACCTCTTGATGGGGGAACTTTTGAATCAGTTCCTAGGATCTATGGGTATTTGTTAACAAAAAAAATGTCAACATATGCAAAAATTAAAAACATTTTGGGGGATGATTTTTTTATTTACAGAACAAAGCACAGAAGAATAGAAGACTATGATGATTGGATTATTGAAATGTATGGAAATATTTACAGCTTTGGAGATTTCGGTTTAAAAACTAAATTCACACGTCGTTAAGTTCACTCTCTGATTAGACATCAAAGTGACAACATGGAAGAATCTTTACTTTTCCAACATCCGTGTAATTTCTTTATCAGCGGACCTAGTGGATCAGGTAAAACAGAATTTGTTAAAAAAGTTATTGAATTTAAACACGATTTATTCCAAACACCACCAAAGAAAATAGTTTGGTGTTACAAAGAATGGCAAGACACATACAATCGTATAAAAGAAATTGATAACGTTAAGTTTATCGATGGTATTCCAGACGATGATGAGGAAATTGTATCAGATAAATCATTTCCTCATCTTGTTGTTTTCGATGACATGATGGGGGAACAAGATGAAGACAAAATAATGCTTTGGTTTACTAGAAAAGGTCATCATCGAAATGCTTCAATAATTTACATTACTCAAAACATGTTCCAAAAATCAAAAAGTAGCAGAACTATAAGTTTGAATGCACACTACATGGTTTTATTTCAAAGCGTTCGAGATAAAAATCAAATAAAAGTTTTGGCTCATCAAATGCAAACCAATCATTTGAAACAAGCATACGAAGATGCAACTTCAATAAATCATGGATATATTTTAGTAGATTTTCATCCTAGAACAGAAAATTATTTGCGAATTAGAACTGATATTTTCCATAAATGGTTGACAGCTAATGACCGAGGTCCTGTCATATATTCAAAAGTATAAATTCAGTTGTTGTTATTTTTTTCATTTTAGAACCATGTCGTCCACCGAGATGTTTAGTCATGATGAACTGTCACAAATTATAAATTTCTTCACTTTTGCAGCTGAATTATTTCTTGAAAATGATTGGAAATTACCATCACAGACAAAAAAGTTTTTTCAGAGAAATAAAAATGTTCTTAAAAAAATCTCTGATCGATCAACTGATATGGAAACAAAACGCAAATTAATTTTACAACGAGGTGGTAGTGGGTTTCTTGGAGGAGTTTTAATTAGAAGTCTTTTGAAAAATTCATTTGAACAAACTGGTAGACAATCTAAAAGTAAATCAAAGGTTTCTCCAAAACGTTCAAAGATTACTCGGAAGCAAACACAACAAAGAGGTAATCAAAAAGAATCTAAACGTAAAACAAAGCTTTCTCTAAATCATTCAAAGTTTACACCGATGCAAACTCAACAAAATCAACATTCTAAATTTACACCTATACCTTCTCAGCAGAACCCTCAACATCAACCGTTACAAAAAAAACCAGTTATTGATCTTGAATTTTCTAAATTTATGCCGTTGTCTGATGCATCGAAATCTGCATTCGAAGCTTTAGAATGGTTCAATCCGAAAAGATAAAAGATGAAACATATAATTTTTCTGCTCATTTTGAGACAACTACTTAGACTGTGAAGATGCCTTCAAAAACTAAGAGCCGGAAAGCACCGGTGATAAAAAAATATGGTTAGTTGATTGTTGCAATGAGTAAAGTTCCATCTGCATATAAAAAGAAAATGATCAACGATGCTCCGAAACAAGTGATGGATTGCATTTCAGAATGTTGTCAAAATCTTTTAAAAGGTAATGTAAAACTGAATGAAGCTCAGAACCGCAAGTTACATTTGAAGCGTAAACATATCAGATATCTTGCAGACAAGAACAAACCTTTGCAACAAAAGAAGAAAATTTTGAATCAAAAAGGTGGCTTTTTACCATTATTATTTCTTGCTCCATTGATTAGCAAAACATTAGGTGCAGTTGTTAAAAATATTTTGTAAAAACTAAATCTCAAATAAATATGAAGAAAATGGTTATTGTACCATTCAGAATGTTGGAAGATTTCAAACAATGGGAAATGTCAGAAATGAATAAACCTCAATTACCTCCTGATCCTGCAATTTCAAATGTTTCAGATTCTTACAAAGAATTGAAATCAGTTTATGATAAAAATATTTCTGAATCAGAAAAGTCACAGTTATTTGGAGAAAATTTGTACAAATTGAAAACTTCACAAAAATCTTTAAATTCAAAATTCAGATTACCTGAACAAAAGTTATCTGAAAACTTTGGGAAAATGAGTGACCATATATTGGAAAGTGTGCCATCTAAATTTCGTGGTAAAGCACAACAAATTTTATCATTGTTGTCAACTAATCCTAAACTTAGATGGGATGATCGTGGACAATTAATTTATGGAACAGAAACAGTTACTGGATCAAATATAATTGATTTGATAAACGATGTTGTTCGTCACCGAAAAGGTTTTAACCCAGTTGGTTATGAAACATTCCTACGTGGATTGGGGGAACTTAATATACCACAAGATTATGTAGGTAACAGGGATCGATGGCTGTGGATGCAAAGACATTTAAAAGGTCACACTGGTGATGAGTTTCATACACCTCATGCAACTCCTATCAGTGGCAAGTCAAGAAAACGTTCAGTTGATATTTTAACACCAGAAACCAGAAAAACTATTTTGAAAGGATGGTCCTCACTTACATAAAATTTGACAAACTTCTAACTGAAATTTACTACAATCCAAAAGAAGTTGGTGGTTTCAGTGGAGCAAATCAACTTTTTAAAAATGCAAAAGAAACAAATAACAAAATTAAACTTTCAGATGTTAAAAAATGGTTACAATGGCAAAAAACATATACTTTGCACAAACCAATTGTTCGGAAATTTCGCAGACGTAAAACTATTGTTGCAGGAATTGATATTCAGTGGCAAGCTGATCTGGCAGATTTGCAAACTTTGCAAAAGCACAATGACAATTACAGATATTTACTTTGTGTTATTGATGTGTTCTCAAAATTTGCATGGGTTGAAAAAATTAAAGATAAAACTGGTAAAACTTTAGTTAAAACATTTCAGAAAATTCTAAAATCATCAAAACGAAAACCAGCTTCATTTCAATCTGACAAAGGTTCAGAATTCAAAAATAAATTATTTTTACAATTTTTGAAATCTAAGAAAATTCATTTTTTCACAACAGAGAATCCAGAGACAAAAGCAAGTATAGTTGAACGTTTTCAACGGACATTGAAAACAAAGATGTGGAAATATTTTACACATAATCAAACTTTGAAATACGTTGATGTTTTGCACGATTTTGTGAATTCTTACAACAAAAGTTTTCATAGAAGTATTAAGATGGCACCAGTTTTAGTAACTCGAGAAAATGAAATTGAAGTTTCCAGAAATCTTTATGGAAAGTTAAAAACGAAAAAAGATAAGATGTTGAAAGTTGGAGATTTTGTTAGAATAAATAAAACAAAGAGAACTTTTGATAAAGGATATCTTCCAAATTGGACAAAAGAAATTTTCAAAATTAGTAGAGTTTGTAAAAGTACACCATTAACTTACAAATTAGTAGATTTAGATGGTGAAAACATCGCAGGATCATTTTATGGTAAAGAAATTCAACATATAAAAGATAATAAAGTTTACGAAATTGAATCAGTTGTTGGTAAACGTTCAAGAAAAGTTGCTGGTAAATCAGTTAGAGAAATTAAAGTTCATTGGGCTGGTTATCCTAAAAAATTTGACAGTTGGATACCTGCCACAAATTTGGTATAAAACTTTTAACATGTCTCAAAATGGTTCAGTTGGTCTCGATGCTCCATCACAATTTCAAATCTGTGGAGAAAAAATTGCAAAAAATCAAGTAACATATTTTACACAAATTATTATAATTGTTGGTATAATCGCTACAGCAATTGTTCATTTAAGTTTACAAAGTGAAAATAACGAACTGTGGTTAATTTTACTCAGTAGTTCTTTGGGGTACATTTTACCAACACCGCGTTTGAAATATTTGAAAAATCAGTCGGCAGAAATTTTGAAAGTATGAATCCTTTCTACATTACAATTCCGAGCGACAGTTCGATGGTAATGTATCCAAACAATACTCAATGTTGTTTTACTGTACAATTACCAAAACCAGTTCAAATTGATAAAGAAAAATGGGAAGTTGCATTAGCCGAACTGATAACACCTTCAGAAACATACAATGTTACAGGGGATTCGTGTAAATTCAATTTGATTACAACTGATGCAATATTACTGTCTGTTCTTCAAAATCGTTTTGAAGAAAAGATATTTAGGAGACCTGATGGCGTTCATGCACTTGAAATACAGATACAAAATGGTTCGTATACCTCTGCGACAGATTTAGTTGATACAATGCAAGATGTAATTGATGAAACACTTGGAGAAGCAATGCAAAACGAATACGGATTTCACATCGGGTACTCAAAAGGTACAAAACGTGTGAAAATTATTCGCAAGAGTTTAAGTAACACAAAACTAGGAATTGAATTACCACAATGTCTTTTGCACAAGTTGGGTTACAAAACTGAAAACGCTTCTGAAGATTTTTATTCAAATAATAGATTTCCGTTTGGTGTAGATTTGAATGTTGGTCATAATCTAATGTTTGTTTATTCTGATATTGCCGATTACACATTTGTTGGAAATGTTGAAGTACAAATTTTACGAGTTGTTTCTTTCAGAAGTAAAAGAGATATCGACGGATTACATGTAAAACATGAATTTTTAAATTTACATTATGTTCCAGTTTCAAAGTCATACTTTGACAAAATTAGTGTAAATATAAGTGGCGACACAGGAAAATCAATTCAGTTTATCGGTGGTAAGTCTTTGGTGAAGCTACATTTCAGAAAACGAGAGGAGTTCTAAAAACAATGTTCCCCGTGTATAGAGGCGTACCACGGCAATATGGTAATGGTATTGGTTCAATTTTCAAATCAGTTATGAGATCTGCTATACCATTTCTAAAACCGCTTGGTCGGACAGCTTTACAACTTGCGAAAAAACACACTTTTGGTGTTGCAGATGAAATTATTAATCAAGGTAAAAGTCCGAAAGAAGCGTTGATGTCTGAAGGTAAAAAAGCTTTAAAATCTTTTGGCACACAAGCTAAAAATCAAATTTTGAACTCGAGAAAAAAACCTAGAAAAAGAGTAGCGACTTCAAAAATGAATCATTCAGCTGTCAAACGCCGAAAAAGTCAGTCGAAAAATCATCCTAGCAGTCGAGCTCTTGATATTTTTGATTAATCATGGCACAAATGGTAAATGGATCATGCGAATGCAATAAATCGGAACTTGACATAACACATGTTCCACCAACGGTGGCTACAATGTCAGAATCGCAGTGGATCGAAAATCATCCTATTGCACCGCTGAATAATTCTGCTCCGATAGAGTTTGTCATACCATCTCAAACCGAAAAGTGGACAGATATTAATCAATCTTATCTTTATGTGAAATTCAAAATTACAAAAAAAGATGGAACTAATTTGGTAGCTGCTACGGAATTAGCACCTGTTAACAATTTCTTTCATAGCATGTTCAGCAGTATCGATGTTTACTTGAACAACAAATTGATAACTTCGAATTCTGACACTTACCCATACCGAGCATATTTCGAAAATCTGTTGGGATACTCTCAAGAATATAAAGATAATCAATTAGCAAATTTAGAAATGTGGTATGGCGATACAGCAGAACAATTTGAAGAGAGCACCAAAGGTGGTGCTAATGCTGGATTAACTTCTAGAGAAAGTTTGATCACTGGTAGTAAATTTGTTGAACTATGCGGACGCTTACACACCGATCTGTTTCTTCAAGAAAAATATTTACCAAATGGAATTGAAATTCGTATCAGATTAAACAGATCACCATCAAAATTTTGCCTCATTGGCTCCGAGGATGGACAAATTGTTTTCGAATCAGCAGTGTTCCATGTCAGAACAGTTAGTCTCTTTCCAGCGGTCTCAAATAAATTAAATCAAGAAATTGCCCAGTCAAAAATGAAACTACCTATCAGACGAGTAGAAATAAAAACTTTCACAATTAGTACTGGACTTAGATCAAAAATTGAAGACCACTTATTTCAAGGACAATTACCAAAGAGACTTTTTATTGCGTTGGTCGAAAATAAAGATATGAATGGAGATTTGGGTACCAATCCATTCCACTTCAAACATTTCAGTTTGAATAAATTGGAAGTTAGTCAAGACGGTCATACAATACATAACCGTCCATTTGAACCAAACTTCGCAACAAAACAATGTCTCAGATCATATTTATCTTTGTATCAATCTTTAGGAATGTTTGGTGTTAACAAATCAATTGGCATTAATTTAAAAGAATATATGAATGGTTATTGTTTGTGGGGTTTCGACTTGACACCGGACCAAGGAAGCGACGAGGGACATCTACATCCTATAAAGACAGGGAACCTGCGTTTGGAGCTTCAGTTCTTGACAGCTCTCACTACAGCCGTCAACGTTTTGGTGTATGCTGAATTCGACAGTGAAATAGAGATCACAGCTTTGAGAGAAGTGCTTACTGACTATTAGGATGGAGTTCACAACACAGCTATGGAACTACTATGAAGAATACCGACGTTCACAACACGTTGCTCCGAGATTAAAACTGATCTTGGACACACTCAACAACGCTACGATTGAAGAACTACAAGAAATTATTCGCAAGGAAGTGTCAGAAAACTGTGAAGGATGTAAAATAGAACATCCTAGTCAACGTGAACATGTTCTGTGTTTGTTCTCTACAACTGATGATTGGACAAACCAGTTTATCGACTTAGCACTGATTAAACTTGACATATACAATGTTATGGAAAGATGGTTCCCGAAGCTGATGGAGTTAAACCCACACTGCAAGGAGAAGTTCGAAGCATACCTTATGTGGGATCATCTGAGAAACAGTTTGGAGCTCAACCGCAAAAAATTCGATGCAGAGTGGACTCTGATGTGGTCACAGCGAGTCAAAGAGAATTACAACGATGCAGACAGCTGAACTTCAATATATTCTAGACAATTCCTGGTTGCGTAAACTTAACACATATGTTTGTGCTAGAGATCTGTTACCAGAGAAGAAACCACAACATATTCAAGCATATATTGTGAACACGCACTCATCGGATCAGCCAGGAGAACACTGGACCTTGATGTTATTCAAGGGAAGATCAGCTGTATACTTCGACTCATTTGGACTACCACCACCGAGACGATATATGTTACCATTCATAAAAAGGAACTCATCAGCATGGACTATGAATACAACACGATATCAACATCGTGCGACAAATGTGTGTGGATTATATTGTATATTCGCACTCCACCACATGATGAAAGGAAAGAGGATGAAAAGATTATTCAATTCTCGGGATTTCTTCAAGAATGACAGAACAATAGTTCGATGGTTTGGAAAACACTATGGTCGATTATACAGAAAAGCAAATTTGCTGTTGAATTAAACTTCACCAGCACATCGACGGCTGATATACATACAACGCAAAGAAGACGACGATAACAACGAATGTGTCAACAACTCCACAAAATAGACTCTTTTGTTATTGATTCAGCGTAGGATGTTGTAGGATGTTGTAGGATGTTCAATTAAGTTTCTTCAAATCTGAGACCTTGTTTTGTACATAAATTATTGTTCTTTGTTAATATTATTGATGTATAATAATATATTATTGTTCATTGTTCTTGTTCTTGTTTTTGAAAAATAAATGATAAATTTCAACAAAATCGTTTTCACTGTAGGATCCCCACCAATTGATTCTGTTCGTGTCGATGTGTCATCTCTGGTCAGAATTATACAAACTTTAAAATTAGTAATGAAAAAATGTCTAAGTCCATTTTCATTTTTTCCGATCAGAAATATCACATCAATGACAGGAATATCTATCCTCAGGGGGGAACTATGGCCCAGTACCCATCAGTGGGGGGCACTATGGCCCAGTACCCCCCAGTGGGGGCACTATGGCCCAGTACCCCCCAGTGGGGGGCACTATGGCCCAGTACCCCCCAGTGGGGGGCACTATGGCCCAGTATCGAATACTGGACCATAGATCGTCCAGTATTCGATACTGGGCCATAGTGCCCCCCACTGGGGGGTACTGGGCCATAGTGCCCCCCACTGGGGGGTACTGGGCCATAGTGCCCCCCACTGGGGGGTACTGGGCCATAGTGCCCCCCACTGGGGGGTACTGGGCCATAGTGCCCCCCATTACTACTCTCGCTGCCGGGGATATGCTATGCAGATAAATACACCTTTTGTTAATATTATAAATCTGGCCTATACTCTATAGATTGAGGATATAAACGTCTTTTTGTTGTAAATTATTATGATAATACTTTGTATGCGCACAACAGTAACTTGTAATCACGTATACACTCTAAATCTCGTTGAGTAAGATTTTACTCAACAAGTAGTCAACAGCTGCGCAGCTATGGCCCCTAGCAACGTTGAGTAAAACGTTGAGTAAACTAATTCTACTCTACTCAACTCAACACTAAAAGTGAAATCTCTCAACAACCCAGGAGGGGGTAGTAAAACATTTGCAGGAAGGTATGCCGTTTTTTTTTTGCATCTGACATTTCGGGTATCCACCACCCCAAACGCACGGTGACCTGCAGAAAAAAATGTTTTGGTCTAAAATCACATAAAACCCAACTGATATCGCTCATATGACTGGGAAATCTAGTTCAAATGACAGTTTCACTGGGGGCCCACAGCTCCTACTAAATCCGTCGGAAATCGCATAATCGTCCAGTGCGCATCGATAAATGCTAAGTTTCCCTCTCTGCAATTTAATAGAAAATTAGCGTTTCGGCACTTAAAATGGTAAGTATTTTCTTAAAAATCCAAATTATTCTTTCAAAATTGAATCGTGATTTTTCAATATCAACGTCTGTATCCGTGTATGTTGAATTTGATTTGTAGCACTCATGGAATTAGATTGAACAATCAGGAGTTTATCACTTCGTTTTCGACATTTCACCGTATAACCTTCGGCGATAAAGTTTATTTTTAGACCAGAAATAGGACATTCCAGTGGGAAAAACATAGTTTTCTGGAAAGTTTGTTATCTCCGGGACACGATATATGCAAACATATATACACGAACAATCTGAACAGGTCTAAAGGGGGTATATTAAAAGAAATTTTTTATGGCTCCAGTTCGAAAATGAGAAAAATGCTCCAGTGCGCACTCACAATAAAATAATTTCGATATTGCACATAATTCATCGAGAATTTAGCAGAATATAGGCGTTATAGCCGAGTATGACATTCTATCTAATATTTGTGCACACATTTGTCTCTTTATGTTTTGCGGAGTAAATATAGATGATACCATTGCAAAAATATATAAGGCGGACAAGTATCAAATAGTAACAGAATCGTTCACTTTATGATCCAAACCTGACATTTGGCGTGAATGACCAGTGTATGTCAATTATGAAAACTGATTTTTTTCCGACAAACCAATCACAATGTCGACATATTCAAAATGGCCGCCACTTTTACGAAATGGCCGCCGTTTTCAGCATTAATTACTCAACGTATATATGACGAATGTGACTTCTATTCCTTATTTGAACATTTTAATATTCGTTCAAATAAAGTGTGTTGTAGAATGACCACAAGACTCTATTTACACATGGCCGCCGTTCAGTGGGATTCAACTAGGGAACCCATTCCAGTTCTCGGCCCTTTACCGATTTAGGTCGAACAAAGAGTGGTGTACGGTTGCCCCCAAAACACCCCACTCATTCACCAAACACATCCGATTCAAAATGGCCGCCGTCCAGAGGGGTCCAAATAGGGGACCACTGGGTTTGAACATGGACGTATATTGTATATATTAAATATAGATCGATGGTTTGAACTTTCCAACTGTTGGGAATTTCCAACAACATGACACCCCCTATATATAATGTTGGTATATTTCCAATTGATAGCAATTTCAGACCAATATTTTGACTAAAATAGAAAAGATTGGCCAGGGTCGGTCAAAAACAACGTCCCACTAATTAGTTGTTGGAAAATCAACCAACTAACAATTTCAACCTATAAGTGGTGTAAAATTTCCAATAAATGATGTGTGAGGCATGAAATTTCCAGCTGATGAATACTTTGACCAAAGTTGGAGGGTTAGACCCCCCTCAAACCCCCCTGTCGCCACGTCCCTGGGGTGGAATACACCCCTATGATAATATCTCCGGCGCCATGTCCCTTCATATCAGCAAAAAATAGCTTCATGGGAACCGTGAAGCATCGAAATCAACATGAAAGCACACTGGGGTGACGATTTAGGACTGGTGCACTTTCGAAAGTGCAACGTTCCTAAATCGCCATTATCGCAAATGCAAATGTTTGTTATCGCAAATGCAACGTATCATTTTGTGATATGCTATAAACCTTGTTTTAACAGACTTACTTTCCCGACATGACAATGATTTTGATCGGCACTATTAAAAACAATATACCAAGATGGCAATAAACTGACGATTGTACTGAAATTGAGCACATGTATATGGAATCCTATTAGGGCCACTTCCTAATGGCGCTTTCGGCGCGCGCCGAAAGCGACAAAAAGTGCGCCATTAGTAACGCACCGAAAGCGACAAAAAGTGCGCCGAAAGCGACAAATAGTGCGCCGTAAAGGCGCATATTTTGTCGCTTTCGGCGCGTTACTAATGGCGCACTTTTTGTCGCTTTCGGCGCGCGCCGAAAGCGCCATTAGGAAGTGGCCCTAATAGGATTCCATACACATGTATGCTCCAGTCAGTATTCTTTCGGATTTGTCATAGTAAAAAGCACTGGAAATGATGAGGTTGGATAAAAATACAAAGAATTTCAAGTTTATTGAATCCTGCTGACCAATTTGATAAGAGCCGCTTTACATATATACATATTGAGTTTCCTGGTCAATGTGTGATGAGAGTATGCTATAAGTCTTCCTGTGTGGTCAAATTCCATACTGCTAATGGAAATTCTAATGCATCGATGTAGTGGACATATACAGTAACCCATCATAAGCTATAAGGTGCTCATAAAACACTATTATAAGGCATAGGCCCTATGCATTTTACAAAAACATATGATACATAACCCAGCATATCCCCTGCATTTTCAGTGAGATATCATTTTTCCCCTGCAAGTTATTACATGAACCGAGCATGTGTTTTGGCTATTTGGCTCTAACACATTTTAAGCTCATAACATTTCAGGACAGTGAACTCAATCTTGACATTGAACTCAAACTGTTGACAGTATGTAGACATATCCATGACATATCAGTTGTTAAGCTTCAATTGAACTACAGTTGACATATTTTGAAAATAAATACATATCTAGAGAGGATATTTGTCAGGCTGCAATTGGAAATATTATTTTATAAATTGTAGATATTTCCAAACCTAGGTCATTGTGCAGAATACAAACAAGTCCATAATTTCTAACTATTTCCTGATTAGTCTGTCAAACCAGCACATTATCTAGCATTATTCCATACCACTTGTGTTAGTCTACTGGAGCAACTTATTTTATACTAACTGACAAGCTATATCAGACTTGGATACTTTAGGTGTTGTGAGATCAACAGATCATCTAAGTTAATAGACATGCAAATAATTCAATGATTAGCTTGATGCACTGATGAACATTATTTTCTAGCCATTGATAGTCAGATTAATGTTTGAAACAGTTACTCGCTCTTTTTCCATGCACACAATGATATAGGCTTAAAGATCTTAGTTACGTGAGTACAAGTTTATTTATATGCAACATGTCAGCTTAATGTCACCTCCATTAAGGCCCATATAAGGTCCCAGTAACATAGATACGGTGTTTTTGCAGTTACAATATGTTTTAAACTGTTACAAATGTCAAATATGGACACAAAAGGTTTTAAATAAAAAAAAATGCATGAGGTTGTAAAAAATCAATTTTTGGCCTCTCGGACCACACACCCACACCGGCATATCTTCATGCACATTATTTACTACTCCCTTCCCCCTCCCCTGAACAACCGATTGATTTTGCTCAACAGTTGACTGAAAAATGTATATTTCTCAGTTAAGAAAGTAGTTGGCTAGCAATATGTGTTGTTAGAATTCTCGAAACTGAACTGGATCATATATCCAGGATCAGCGACTGAATCAGATTTGGAAATATCGGGAAATTTTATGAAATAGTATCCGAAAATAGTCTGTTGGAAAAGTGGATGGTAGAGAAAAGGTCGAGTGATCTTCTTCTCCCCCCCCCCCCCCCAATATGTTGGAAAATGTGATTTGAATCATGGAGTTCATCTGTCTGGATTGTCTGTGGTGTCCATGAAATTAGATCCCGCGGTCTCAAAATGTTTACTCTTTAATGAGGCGATGAACTTGTGAAATTCCGACATACCTATCGGCCGTCTCCTCCCATCTCAATGTTGCATTTATAGATCTAAAAATAATGTTGAAACGTATATATATTAAACATCTCGAAATGACTACAATTATATATGCACAGTGTTTAAAGGTACTCAACCCGATAAAAACTCCTCTCAATTACTATTTCAATGGCTTCGGGGGTCAAAAATATTTGATTCGAGTCGAGGAAGTCACCCATCAAAGCTCAGATTTGTTAGATATCGATTTTAGAAATCTATTATTTTTCATTATCGGGAATTCTTTCTGGCCCAGAAGATAGTAAAAAATTCGTTATTATTACCCACTTGATTATAGAGTTATCCATCCTTGTCTGTTTGAATAGAATTTTGGCGTAAAATCTCGAGCATGTTACCAAATTGACGGCAGTTATAAGTACTCATCTCGAGAACATAAGAATTTTCAAAAATCAATATCTAATGACTCTGAGCTTTGTTTGATGGGTTCCTCGACTCGAATCAAATATTTTTTACCCCCAAAGCCAAAGAAATAGTAATATAGGACCCTCTGATCGGATTGTTGTTGTTGGAATCTGTTGAGATGGGGACCCTCTTTACGGGTTGAGTTATTGTTGTTAGAACTTTTAACCAACGTGTTGATTAAATCCGCGAATCTATTATGGTTTGTCATTGTTGAGTTCTCGTTTTAACCGTTGAATACAAACCGCTCAACGTGTTGAATAGAGAGTTGCTCAACAATATTTTTAGTGTATATAGCCAGGCAGTCGTGAAATCCGTACACAATAGTTTATGCATTGACCTTGCCGTGACGAGATCAGTTTACATCAGAAAGGTTTCGCAACTCACGGATAGAGTAACGGATACATTTAGCTATTCGCATCCGTAAAATTCACATGGGGCCAAAAAATTCGTTTCTTAAAACATAACTACTACGATTAGGATTTGTGTTTTATACTTTATAATTGAGATTGCACGGAACGCCAAATGTGTTACCACTAATAAATATTTTCATGTATATTGCAGACGGAGACATGATGACAGGGACGTCGCGATAAGGGAGGTTGGGTTGGGGAGAGGGTGGGGTGGGGTGTATATCACCCCAACTTTGGTAAAAACTACCTACATGACACAGGGATGTGGCTAGAGGGTCTCCGCTGGGGGGGGTGTCCACATTGGGAATTTCCAACTGCACCCCCCCTTGAGTCGCAATCACACCAACACAACTTTTTGCATAATTCCATTTGCACCCCCCCCCCTTGAGTCGGAATCACACCGACACAACTTTTTGCATATTTCCATTTGCACCCCCCCCCCCCTTGTACCTCATGCTCAGGCCTAATTTCCTATATATTCATAAACCATGCTTCTATTTTCCCAGTATGAGAACATTAAGATATTTTAACCTGAAAATTGCCCCCAAAAACACAACTAGTGATCTAATTCCAGACAAATGCACACAGCTACCGACAACAGACCAGGAAACACCGGGCCGACCATGGTTGTTCGGCCCGGTGTGAGAAAATTTTGAAAACTATACAAGAAAATCGCAAATCCTAGCATCAAGACTGGCCTCAACTGAAGCTTTCCTAGTGTTGGAAATTTCAAACCTCATACTCCCCCTCAGGTTGGAAAATTCTTCAACTGATGACCATTTATGTCTACAAGTTTGACCAAATGTAGTAAAATATTGTTTTGCTAAACTAATTAGCAGTTTTGTATTGGCCATGTGAATGGGGCAATGACACACCGGGTTCGGCCCGGTGTGCGAAAATTTTGAAATCTGAACAAGAAAATCGCAAAATCCTAACATCTAGACTAGCCTCAAGCCTTCCTACTGTTCGAAATTTCAAACCCTACACCCCCACTTAGGTTGGAAATTTTCCAACTGATGACAATTCCAATGACAATGTTGACCAATTGTATGACAATATTGTTTTCTTAAATTTTTGACTGGCCACGGGGGAGAGACCAGGACACAAGCTTTCCAAGTGTTGGAAATTTCCAACCTGTCACCCCCCTAAGGTTGGAAAATTTCCAACTGATGACCATTTCTGTCAAAATTTTTGACCAAAAATAGGAACATATGCAAATATTGGTCGAAAAACAATAAATTCCCCCAATAAATTGTTTTATAATCAAACTACAAGAACATTTTCAACCTATTGTTGGTGTGAAATTTCGTTGTGGCAGGTATGAAATTTCCAACTATTGAAAATATAGCTCTCTGCTGGGGGTGAGACACCCCCCACACACCCCCTCTAGCCACATCCCTGACATGACCCAACATTATATAGTTGGGAATTCACACCAGCAATAAGTTTGATCGCAGTTTGATTTTCCAACAATTCATTAGTTGGGAATTAGAAATGAAAATGTTAATTATACTGTAGCTCAACTTGGGGAGGGGATAATGTCATGCATTATAGTCAATGGAGCGTTCAAATTCGATATATCCAATCTAGAACTGATTCTGAACATGCATGCCTGCAAATTTTCAAGACATTTGCCTAATAGATGTCGGCTGCAGTGGAGCGGCCAAATGCCAAAAGTGGTCGGATACCCCTATACCATCGGTAGAACAAGTTGAAACCAACTTTTTTATGGAAGGAAAATCTATATCATTCATGAAAATGATTCTTGGCCTGTCGGAATTGGTGGCAGCTATGTATGGTATAAGGCTATTTGTGAAGGTACCCTAACAAAACATTTGCCTATCGAATCACAATAAACAGAATGATCTATTTGTTAGTACGGGGCACATGCATGATGATACCAGATCCGAACGCAGTTATTTTTTCTGCATGGTTGGTTTGAGATTTCGCGACGTCATGGTAGAGAATGTAACGATCTACGTAAAAAATAATGTCGATTCAGAGAAATTGTACAAAACTCTGTACAAAACTATCACACTGGACCTTACCCATCTTGTCATTTATTTTGGTAAGAGTTGAATATTTGCTACCGGCAGGTATTAACGTTATTATCCTGTCCCCATAATATTGAAATAATAGGCAAATAATAATGTCACAAAATACGAAATATAGCCATCGTCGGGGATTGGATCCAAGAATGATAGAATAATGCGCAGTATTTGCTTTTATTTAATGTAGAACGCACATAACAAGTGTAAAATGCGAATTTAACTCCATAGTCACTATACTAGAAGAGTATCAAATTCCAAGATGACGTCCAAATGTGGCGGTCAGTTTTAATTTTAAGACTTAGTGAAGGGAAATACGAAATATTCAGAACAGGAACGTCCCCCGTGATTAAATGTTTGAAATAGTAATGACTATACACGGAATAACATTTCATATAAAACAGTTTTGCCGTTAATACATCATATAAATTGGTAAATTAATAGGCAAAATTGATCCCTCCGTCCAATGTCATAAAATTCGAAATAATGTTATCGCCTGGGATTGGAACCACGAATTATAGCATATGCGCAGTATTTTGCTCTATTTAATGTAGAACGCAAAAACGAAATGACAGTTGAAAATTTCCATCCAGATTCGTTATCAGAAGAGTATCGTAATCCAATATGGTAGCCAATTTGAATTTTAAAACTTAGTGAACCGACATACAACAAATACAGAAAGGGTGGGGAGAAAAATTCAGCAAACTGCATGGGTTAATGCGGAGTTTGCTGAATATTTGTATCGCAGTCAAAACCCATAATCCACGTTGAATCCGCCGTTTATCTCATATATATTTTGAAGACCTCTGTCTGTTTGTTTGTCTGTTTGTCTGTATGTTTGTCTGTATGTTTGTCTTTTATACAAATCTACGATTCTCGACCGATCGGGACCAAACTTGGTACGTGCGTGTAGTTTGACCAGGCGGTGGACGTTGTCGTATTGGCGAGCCCGTGCGGCGCCCGCTTCGCGCATGCGAAGACGAGATCTCGGAAACGGGTGGAGCTATCGACTTGAAATTTGGTATGTGAATGTATCTTGTCCCGGATACGAATTTTATCGGGTCGCCGAGCCCGTGCGACGCCAGCTTCGCGCATGCGCAGACGAGATCTCGGAAACGGGTGGAGCTATCGAATTGAAATTTGGTATGTGAATGTATATTGCCCCGGATACGAATTGTATCGGGTCGCCGAGCCCGTGCTACGCCAGCTTCGCGCATGCGCAGACCAGATCTCGGAAACGGATAGAGCTATCGACTTGAAATTTGGTTTTTGAATAGCCCGGACAACGCGGGCTGGGTAGAGCTATCGACTTGAAATTTGGTTTCTGAATAGCCCGGACAACGTCGGGCTCATCGGCTAGTCTATTATATATTTTTGGAAGATCTGTGTGTGTGTGTGTGTGTGTGTGTCTGTCTGTCTGTCTGTAATCGATGGACTCTAAAACGGCCGACCCGATTTCGATGAAACTTGGTATGTGGGGGTATGTTCGGCCGGGGAGTAACATAGGATTTCGATGAAAATTGGTACGTGGGGGTACCTTCGGCCGGGGAGTGTCATAAACCTATCAATTTGCCCGTGCGACGTGACATTGACCTTTAAATCGGGTAATTTCAAGGTCAAACGCCCGAATATCACGGGATTTCGATGAAAATTGGTATGTGGGGGTACCTTCGGCCGGGGAGTGGCATAAGCATATTCATTTGCCCGTGCGATGTGACATTGACCTTGAAATCGGGTCAATTCAAGGTCAAATCGCCAATTTTTATGGGATTTCGACGAAATTTTATACGTAGGGTTACTTTTGTCCACTGAGTGTTTTGGACGGGTCGAATCGTGACCCCGACCTGACCTTGACCTTCAAAATGATCAATTCAAGGTCAAATCGGGTAAAACCGGATGGATTTCGACGGGCACGTTTGTCGGGTACTTTTGTCCGGGCAGTGTTTTGGACTGGTCAAATCGTGACCCCACCTGACCTTGGCGTTCACAATTCAAGGTCAAAGCCCGGACGAAGTCGTGTCACCTTCTAGTCTATACTATATATTTTGAGAACTCCGTATATATATATACTAGAAGGTGACCCGACTTCGTCCGGGCTATTCAAAAACCAAATTTCAAGTCGATTGCTCCACCCGTTTCCTAGATCTGGTCTGCGCATGTGCGAAGCTGGTGTCGCACGTGCTCGGCGACCCGATAAAATTCGTATCCGGGGCAAGATACATTCACATACCAAATTTCAAGTCGATAGCTACACCCGTTTCCGAGATATATAGCCCAATGTCATTTGCGGATACCTCGGCCGGTGATGAGTTAACGCGACACAGTCAAATGCATCGGCAGGGTGAGAGTTAACGTAATCTAACTTTATGACCTCTGACGACGTCATAGAATTTACGCATTGATTTTATCCTGATAAAAGCATCGTACCACTTGTACCTAATAATTGAGGCAGATAACTAAAACGGATACATACATATTATATATCGTTGGAAAGATGAAGCCACACAGATTCTAACCGTGCAAATTATATGACTGGCAATTTATTATTCGCGCTATATCGTATCGATTTGTGAGCACCGAACTGAAATATATTAGCGCAAAACGGCGTAAAAACAGATTTGACCTCCGCACGTGAAAAGTTGACCTCGCACGGACAAATAAATATGCCTATGTTCGTCTCCGGCCGAAAACACATCCAAATACCAAATTTCATTGAAATTGGCTTAGTCGTTTTCGAGTCCATCGATTTCAAACACACACACACACAAACACATACACAGATCTTTCAAAAATATATAATAGACTAGAAGGTGACCCGACTTCGTCCGGGCTATTCAAAAACCAAATTTCAAGTCGATTGCTCCACCCGTTTCCTAGATCTGGTCTGCGCATGCGCGAAGCTGGTGTTGCACGTGCTCGGCGACCCGATAAAATTCGTATCCGGGGCAAGATACATTCACATACCAAATTTCAAGTCGATAGCTACACCCGTTTCCGAGATATATAGCCCAATGTCATTTGCGGATACCTCGGCCGGTGATGAGTTAACGCGACACAGTCAAATGCATCGGCAGGGTGAGAGTTAACGTGATCTAACTGTATGACCTCTGACGACGTCATAGAAGTTACGCATTGATTTTATCCTGATAAAAGATCGCACCACTTCTCCCTAATAATTGAGGCAGATAACTAAAACGGATACATACATATTATATATCGTTGGAAAGATGAAGCCACACAGATTCTAACCGTGCAAATTATATGACTGGCAATTTATTATTCGCGCTATATCGAATCGATTTGTGAGCACCGAACTGAAATATATTAGCGCAAAACGGCGTAAAAATAGATTTGACCTCCGCACGTGAAAAGTTGACCTCGCACGGACAAATAAATATGCCTATGTTCGTCTCCGGCCGAAAATACCCTAAAATACCAAATTTCATTGAAATTGGCTTAGTCGTTTTCGAGTCCATCGATTTCAAACACACAAACTTACAAACTTACACACAGATCTTTCAAAATATATAATAGACTAGCCGATGAGCCCGACGTTGTCCGGGCTATTAAAAAAACAAATTTCAAGTCGATAAAATTCATATCCGGGGCAAGATACATTCACATACCAAATTTCAAGTCGATAGCTCCACCCGTTTTCGAGATCTGGTCTGCGCATGCGCGAAGCTTGCGTCGCACGGGCTCAGCGACCCGATAAAATTCGTATCCGGGGCAAGATACATTCACATAGCAAATTTCAAGTCGATAGCTCCACCCGTTTCCGAGATCTCGTCTGCGCATGCGCGAAGGTGGCGTCGCACGGGCTCGACGACCCGATAAAATTCGTATCCGGGGCAAGATACATTCACATAGCAAATTTCAAGTCGATAGCTCCACCCGTTTCCGAGATCTCGTCTGCGCATGCGTGAAGCGGGCGCCGCACGGGCTCACCAATACGACAACGTCCACCGCCTGGTCAAACTACACACACGTACCAAGTTTCGTCCCGATCGGTCGAGAATCGTAGATTTGTATAAATGACAGACAGACAGACAGACAGACAGACAGACAAACAAACAGAGGTCTTCAAAATATATATGAGACTAGCCGATGAGCCCGACGTTGTCCGGGCTATTCAAAAACCAAATTTCAAGTCGATAGCTCCACCCGTTTCCGAGATCTGGTCTGCGCATGCGCGAAACTGGTGTCGCACGGGCTCGGCGACCCGATAAGATTCGTATCCGGGGCAAGATACATTCACATACCAAATTTCAAGTCGATAGCTCCACCCGTTTCCGAGATCTCGTCTGCGCATGCGCGAAGCTGGTGTCGCACGGGCTCGGCGACCCGATAAAATTCGCATCCGGGGCAAGATACATTCACATAGCAAATTTCAAGTCGATAGCTCCGCCCGTTTCCGAGATCTCGTCTGCGCATGCGCGAAGCGGGCGCCGCACGGGCTCGCCAATACGACAACGACGACCGCCTGGTCAAACTACACTCACGTACCAAGTTTCGTCCCGATCGGTCAAGAATCGTAGATTTGTATTAATGACAGACAGACAGACAGACAGACAGACAAACAAACAGAGGTCTTCAAAATATATATGAGATAACGTGATCTAACGTTATGACCTCTAACGACGTCATAGAAGTTACGCATTGTTTTTATCCTGATGGAAGATAGTACCACTTCTTCTTGATAATTGAGGCAGATAACTAAAACGGATACATACGCATTATATATCGTTGGAAAGAGGAAACACGAAAGATTCTCACAGTATCATTATTCGCGCTGTTTCGAATCGATTTGTAAGCACCGAACTCAAATGAAAAGTCCCGTAACACAGCGTAAAAACAGATTTGACCTCGGCACGTGAAAAGTTGACCTCGGATCTGAAAACCAATAGGCCTATGTCACCCCCCCCCCCCCGGCCGAAAATACCCCCACATACCAAGTTTCATCGAAATCGGGTCGGCCGTTTTCGAGTTCATCGATTACACACAAACAAACAAACAAACAGATCTTCCAAAATATATAATAGATGTGTGTGTGTGTGTTTACTTCATGGAATCAAAAACGCGTGTACATATTGAGCTCAAATTTCGTATGTAAGTGTAAAATCCCACCGACACCGCCGTGATCGCGTTTTGGAGAAGCTCAGAGCACCCTTTATCCACTCCCAAATCACCGCAAAGGCACGGCGGGGGTTAATCAAGTGATTATTTAATGAGCGTTTTTTTTTTACGCATCGCTATAAAGAGCGTCTGTTTCCCATTCAACGTTATTAGCATCTGCAGAGTTATACGGGAAAATTGAGTGCATTTCCTATGCGGGGAGATTTATTGGATGCCATACTCTTACAACGTCATTGTTATAGTATGTATGACACTTAGGTCAGGGCTTAGGGGGGGGGTAGTTATAGGCATAATGCTTCTCAGAAATCCCGGTTACAAACCAACACTCACAATTTCGTATCGCAATCGGCACTTCGGAGTTAATAGCGTTGATATATAAAGAGCGTTAGTTTTCCGCAGTGTCTATATAAAGAGCGTCGTTTTCGCTATCTACTTATCTGTATGACGGGCAATTCAATGCAATGTTATCGCTCGAAATATTATGCAGAGAGAGAAGCGTTTGTTTTCAATGCAATACCGGATTCGACATCAAGCGTGAACGTTATCGCTCGAAATAGCTCGAAATATTATGCAGAGAGATTGCCTGTCGTTCCTAGGAACGGGGGACATGTTTACAATTCAACAAAACGTTACGGGATTCAACAAAACGTTATCGCTCGAAATGTTTAGGACGGGTACCATGAATTAACTCATTGAAAGTCGTTCCTAGGAAGGGGGATTTCATTGACCCGCTCGAAATATTATGCAGAGAGATTTCACGACGGGATTCAACAAAACGTTATCGCTCGAAATGTTTAGGACGGGTACCATGAATTAACTCATTGAAAGTCGTTCCTAGGAAGGGGGATTCATCGGATTTTTCCGCCAGAAACAAAAAAATTAAAAAAACATTAAATTAATATTATTTTTTTTTAAATATATAAATAAAAACAAAATAATTAAAAAAATGTCATCTTTCTGTTATGTTTCGGAAAAAATTCAGAAAAAAAATATATTACATTTAAAAAACATTAAAATAATATTAAAATGTCATGTTAAAATAAAAAAAAAATATAAATAAAAACAAAATAATTAAAAAAAATGTCATGTTTCTGTTATGTTTCGGAAAAAAAATTCAGAAAAAAAATATATTACATTTAAAAAACATTAAAATAATATTAAAATGTCATGTTTCGGACAAACGCCGCCGGTGGCGGGATAACCTGCTAGTCTATTATATATTTTGGAAGATCTGTTTGTGTGTGTGTGTGTGTGTGTCTGTCTGTAATCGATGGACTCAAAAACGGCCGAGCCGATTTCGATGAAACTTGGTATGTGTGGGTATTTTCGGCCGGGGAGTGACATGGGCCTATTAATTTGTCCGTGTGACGTGACCTTGACCTTGAAATCGGGTAATTTCAAGGTCAAACGCCCGAATATCACGGGATTTCGATGAAACTTGGTATGTGGGTGTATTTTCGGCCGGGGAGTGGCATAAACCTATTAATTTGCCCGTGCGATGTGACCTTGAAATCGGGTCATTTCAAGGTCAAACGCCCGAATATCACGGGATTTCGATGAAACTTGGTATGTGGGGGTACTTTCGTATGGGGAGTCTCATAAGCATATTAATTTGCGCCGTGCGACGTGACCGTGGCCTTGAAATCGGGTCATTTCAAGGTCAAACGCCCGAATATCACGGGAATTCGATGAAACTTGGTATGTGGGGATACTTTCGTATGGGGAGCTCATAAGCATATTCATTTGCACGTGCGACGTGACCTTGACCTTGAAATCGGGTCAATTCAAGGTCAAATCGCCAATTTTGATGGTATTTCGACGAAATTGTATATATAGGGTTACTTTGTCCACTGGGTGTTTTGGACGGGTCAAATCGTGACCCCGACCTGACCTTGACCTTCAAAATGATCAATTCAAGGTCAAATCGGGTAAAACCGGATGGATTTCGACGGGTACTTTTGTCGGGTACTTTTGTTCGGGCAGTGTTTTGGACGGGTCAAATCGTGACCCCACTTGACCTTGGCCTTCAAAATAGACAATTCAAGGTCAAAGCCCGGACGAAGTCGGGTCACCTTCTAGTCTATTATATGTTTTGGAAGATCTGTGTGTCTGTGTGTCTGTCTGTAATCGATGGACTCGAAAACGACCGAGCCGATTTCGATGAAACTTGGTATGTGGGGATATTTTCGGCCGAGGAGTGACATAGGCCTATTAATTTGTCCGTGCGACGTGACCTTGAAATCGGGTAATTTCAAGGTTAAACGCCCGAATATCACGGGATTTCGATGAAACTTGGTATGTGGGGGTACCTTCGGCCGGGGAGTGGCATAAACCTATTAATTTGCCCACGAGACGTGACCTTGACCTTGAAATCGGGTCATTTCAAAGTCAAACGCCCGAATATCACGGGATTTCGATGAAACTTGGTATGTGGGGGTACTTTCGTATGGGGAGTCTCATAATCATATTCATTTGCCCGTGCGACGTGACCTTGAACTCGGGTCAATTCAAGGTCAAATCGCCAATTTTGATGGGATTTCGACGAAATTTTATACGTAGGGTTACTTTTGTCCGGGCAGTGTTTTCGACGGGTCAAATCGTTACCCCAACTGACCTTGACCTTCAAAATGGTCAATTCAAGGTCAAAGCCCGGACGAAGTCGGGTCACCTTCTAGTTATTTATATTTATGCACTTAAATTCATAATGAACTAGGATTGTCTGTCTTTCCCACTAGTTATTCAACTTTGAATGAACGTATGGAGTTCAGTTCGTACAGTTCGAATCCTCGCTTTTTAGAAAACCAAACAATGTGAGAATCCGTTGACGAGAGCGGAAAAACACAATTTCACAGTAAAGTATACACTTTTGACGAAATGTCTTGTTTAGCTTGCAATGAATGTAGACGTGTTTATTTCAAGAATGATAATATCTGAAACTAACAATTAAGTTTCGGCTGTGGATAAGAAATTGACAACACGCCGTTCTACCATAATGATACATTTGAGAGGTCGCGGGAATATTTGTTGCGGCGAGCAAAATGATCGAACTCTACTGAGTAGCGCGGTTATTTGAACATCAACGCTTACAATTATATTGTAACACGAAACGTATTGTATGGTCGCTCCGTTGTGCATTTGTCTTCGGTATTTCAGTATATATTAGCTGCAATATAATGCTATTGTGCAACTATGTAGTCCACGGTGCTCATGGAAGAAGACCCAATAGGATCCTTACACCATAAAACGAATTTACTTCGGTCGCAACACTATATACGCACAACGCATTTCGATTGCCAATTAAAAACGATAATTATGCAAATGATCAAACATTCACCATTGTTCGCGATGTTTCGAAAGTTGTGGGGTTATAAACAGAGTGTCGTCTTTATATTATAGCTGTGCATGAGGTGAGAGATATCCTACGTTGTATTTCTCATGGCAAAAATTGTCGAGATGTGGGTTATGTAATCAGAGGAGATGAGTTTTAGGTGCAGGGTAACAACACTTATTATATACCAAAACAAATTTCTTGCCAAATCCGGACGTACTGAGTACTCAAGCAGTCGTTCATGTCCACAATCTCCGGTGATTTCCGGGATCAATGTGTTCATAAACCTATGAATGACATTGAAAGTGACGTCACGTTACCTTCATATGTTTATGAACACATTGACTCAGGGGGCGTGTCTACCGTAACGCTATATATGTGGAAATCGGAAGCGATATTAGGTGAATGTAAATATAATATATTGTATCATTATACTGTATTGTAAATATATCATTGTAGTGATTACATAAAAACAGTTCATACCAAACATTAGTCCGCAAATCTGACTTTTATTATCAGAGCATAGCTCCATATTCTAGCTCTGTTTGAATAGTTGGGTCCACCAACTAACCAAACATTAGATTCACCATTAATCCATATTATCAATTGATGAAATTATAGACAAAGCACTTTTATTTATTTACTACCAGTAGGTAATTAACCTTTCGCGACCTGATTTCCAGGTTGTCCTAAGTCCATTTTTCATGTTTTTGAGATAATCGAGTTTTAAAGTTTGAATCTCCGATGCGGGTCAATTATTAAGACTATCGATATACTTCTAACACCGTCAGATTGAAAAATCATTCCTTTAATAGAATAAATCAGCATCACAAATCGTAAATTAAATGTAATCCTGTTTTTGTGAAGTATACTGCAGGTAGGGTGCATATTTTAGGGCGTATAGGGTTTCATAAGTATGCCTGTCATTTCATGCAAAATTTGACTGCAAAAAAATCCAAAATGGCGGTCAAAGTGGCAAACGGAAGTAGTAACATCCAGGGGGCAATCCACCCAAAGAGTATCCTTAACCAGCCAGGTGTATAGTGCCTAAAACCATATGCGAATAGTATTCAACCCGGATATATTATATCTGCAAGCTCACTATATAATAGGGGCGAGAACTGCAAAATGTGTATTTATGCGACTAGTATTTTCTTATTGAAAAATTATTCTAGTTTCTGAATCTATTTGTTGCAAAAAAATTGCGTGTCGCCAAATTCACTATCCAATCGCATTTCCAAGGGTATATACCCACTCGATTTTTTTAGGACTTTTTTGGACCGCATGTATTTATATCTTATCACCTTACTCGAAGATTTTATACACAAAAGCATGTTAATGTCCACTTTTTAGTGACTCTTATTGATTGCTGACTTCAAATTAGACAGCAACGTTAACAAAATAATGAAACGTCATGTGAGTGTACGTCTAACGATGACGCGTAATAAAAATTCTCGTGGATTCACCAAATTGAAGGTCTTTCGATTGTACCAGTGGCGCTACAGTTGGGAACTCGATATTAATTTAATAGCCCCGTAAACTCGAGTGTATTGACTATTCAATAAATATATAGTTGAGCCCGTGGGGTGGCAATTTTCGATTCACCGAGAGAAAACTTACCCCCCCTCCCCAGCGTGTCAACGAACAACCGTGTTTCGTATAGCCATATTGGAGATGGTTATTAAACCATATATCTGGGAAAATATCATTTCTATAGGTCACCAAAGTCCGTGGCCACTTATTATCCAAGATGGCCGCCAAAATGGCGTCAATATTTAAAATAATTACATTTTTCTTTGAAGAATAGGTAGATCACACTTACAACATACATATTTTTTAAATTTATTTTTGTGTTTTATGTTTAACATGTCAAGCGTTTTAGAGCACGTTGGTGGATAATACGCTATACAAAACTGTTATTTATTTATTATTTACAATTTTCATGGGCGTGGCATAAAATTTCACCTAAAATCACAGTTGGGATTCAAGTTATATTTCAACAAGAAATGAGCAGAACTGTGCAAAATAAGTGAGGCATACCATTAATTTTGAAATTCCAACTCAATGGAATCAAATTTGTCACTTTGGCTCAAACGGCTACCAAAATGGTGGCAAAATATGGAAAATGGTAAATATCGCCCCAGCGTGCCATGGAATTGTTGATGATTAAAATTGGTTATTCTGTCATATACATTGATAAAAAATAAAAAATAAAAATTCTCATTCACCACACCAAAAAGCATCTAAATGCGGACTAAAAAAATCTACGAATCGGATTAAATACACACCCGATACTTCGCAATGCGACACTTAGTCTACAATTCCAACTGAGCCATACTTCATCAGCAATGTTAGCTGTTATATTATGCACTTTGTTCCCGCAATAAAATCTTCAAGAGTGGCCCAGCCATTGTTCACACTTAAATATCGAAAGCAATTAACGCGGTCTTAAAAGTTACATACTGCAACAATGAGACATTCGCGAAGATACATCAAGTTACTAATATATAAACTATATATATGACTATTATATAGTATTATACGGTGTGTATATATATATATATATATATATATATATATATATATATATATATATATATATATATATAAACGTATATACTGGTCAGTTGGGGTACCGGCTGTATATATATATATTTCTGGCAGTTGGGGTACCGATTTCTAAAGGAGCCTCTGTTTGGAATTGTTTGAGGGTGGTGACCCCGATATGAGTGTATCATGTCTACTAGACCCCAAGGCACTTGTAATACAGGAATGAAACGAAAGCACACACTCCTTCATATATATACAGAGATGGTACCCCAACTGCCGGTACCCCAACTGCCGGTACCCCAACTGCCAAAGCTGCAACATATATAGTGGTCAGTTGGGGTACCGGATATATATATATTTATATATATCTAGGCGGCAGTTGGGGTACCGTTTTTTCAACAAGACAAATATCCCTTAAATTTATATCGCTGGTGTAACATAACATCCCTTCTGCACAAGGGACATGTTCTTGGACTAGATCGTTACTATTACGAGTTCGGATGGCTATGTGGGTCTCTGTATCCATGGCAACCAGCTGTTATATTCCGTAAATGACTGTTTTAAGTTGTATTTTGGGTCCAATTTGTTAGTAATTCTGGGAAAAAACACATATATAGCCAACAAGTTCCACCATTTAGCGTTAAATTACGCAATTATTTGTTGTGGTTACTGAATAACGCGTGATTGAGCTCTCCGATATGGTGACTGTGATTAATTTTGTCAAATTTGACCATTTTTTGCCATTCATGGCCACCAACATAATGTATATGCACCATTTCCGTTTGGAAACAGGTTGCACCATTCTACTAAATATATCAGCTTGTAATTGTGCTATCTCCACTATCTAGATATTTTCGCAATAGCCCCACTTCCATTTTTCAGTTAATTATGAATATATATATTGAACCTATATACTGGTCAGTTGGGGTACCGGCTGTATATATATATATATATATATATTTGGCAGTTGCGGTACTGATTTCTAAAGGAGCCTCTCTTTGGAATTCTTTGAGGATGATGACCCCGACATGAATCTATCATGTCTACTAGACCCCAAGGAACTTGTAATACAGGAATAAAACGAAAGCACTCCTTCATATATATACAGAGATGGTACCCCAACAGCCAAAACTGCCACCTATATAGTGGTCAGTTGGGGTACCGGATATATATATATTTATATATATCTAGGCGGCAGTTGGGGTACCGTTTTCTCAACAAGACAAATATCCCGTAAATCTATATCGCTGGTGTAACATAACATCCCTTCTGCACATGGGACATGTCCTTGGTCTAGATCGTTCCTATTACGAGTTGGGGTGGCTATGTGGGTCTCTGTATCCATGGCAACCAGCTGTTATATACCGTAAATGACTGTTTTAAGTTTTATTTTGGGTCCAATTTGTCAGTAATTCTGGAACAAAAACACATATATAGCCAACAAGTTCCACCATTTAGCGTTAAATTACGCAATTATTTGTTGTGGTTACTGAATAACGCGTGATTGAGCTCTCCGATACGGTGACTGTGATTAATTTTGTCAAATTTGACCATTTTTTGCCATTCATGGCCACCAACATAATGTATATGCACCATTTCCGATTGGAAACAGGTTGCACCATTCTACTAAATATATCAGCTTGTAATTGTGCTATCTCCACTATCTAGATATTTTCGCAATAGCCCCACTTCCATTTTTCAGTTAATTATGAATATATATATTGAACCTATATACTGGTCAGTTGGGGTACCGGCTGTATATATATATATATATATATATTTGGCAGTTGCGGTACTGATTTCTAAAGGAGCCTCTCTTTGGAATTCTTTGAGGATGATGACCCCGACATGAATCTATCATGTCTACTAGACCCCAAGGAACTTGTAATACAGGAATAAAACGAAAGCACTCCTTCATATATATACAGAGATGGTACCCCAACAGCCAAAACTGCCACCTATATAGTGGTCAGTTGGGGTACCGGATATATATATATTTATATATATCTAGGCGGCAGTTGGGGTACCGTTTTCTCAACAAGACAAATATCCCGTAAATCTATATCGCTGGTGTAACATAACATCCCTTCTGCACATGGGACATGTCCTTGGTCTAGATCGTTCCTATTACGAGTTGGGGTGGCTATGTGGGTCTCTGTATCCATGGCAACCAGCTGTTATATACCGTAAATGACTGTTTTAAGTTTTATTTTGGGTCCAATTTGTCAGTAATTCTGGAACAAAAACACATATATAGCCAACAAGTTCCACCATTTAGCGTTAAATTACGCAATTATTTGTTGTGGTTACTGAATAACGCGTGATTGAGCTCTCCGATACGGTGACTGTGATTAATTTTGTCAAATTTGACCATTTTTTGCCATTCATGGCCACCAACATAATGTATATGCACCATTTCCGATTGGAAACAGGTTGCACCATTCTACTAAATATATCAGCTTGTAATTGTGCTATCTCCACTATCTAGGTATTTTCGCAATAGCCCCACTTCCATTTTTCAGTTAATTATGAATATATATATTGAACCTATATACTGGTCAGTTGGGGTACCGGCTGTATATATATATATATATTTGGCAGTTGCGGTACTGATTTCTAAAGAAGCCTCTCTTTGGAATTCTTTGAGGATGATGACCCCGACATGAATCTATCATGTCTACTAGACCCCAAGAAACTTGTAATACAGGAATAAAACGAAAGCACACACTCCTTCATATATATACAGAGATGGTACCACAACAGCCAAAACTGCCACCTATATAGTGGTCAGTTGGGGTACCGGATATATATATATTTATATATATCTAGGCGGCAGTTGGGGTACCGTTTTCTCAACAAGACAAATATCCCGTAAATCTATATCGCTGGTGTAACATAACATCCCTTCTGCACATGGGACATGTCCTTGGTCTAGATTGTCCCTATTACGAGTTGGGGTGGCTATGTGGGTCTCTGTATCCATGGCAACCAGCTGTTATATACCGTAAATGACTGTTTTAAGTTTTATTTTGGGTCCAATTTGTCAGTAATTCTGGAAAAAAACACATATATAGCCAACAAGTTCCACCATTTAGCGTTAAATTACGCAATTATTTGTTGTGGTTACTGAATAACGCGTGATTGAGCTCTCCGATATGGTGACTGTGATTAATTTTGTCAAATTTGACCATTTTTTGCCATTCATGGCCACCAACATAATGTATATGCACCATTTCCGATTGGAAACAGGTTGCACCATTCTACTAAATATATCAGCTTGTAATTGTGCTATCTCCACTATCTAGGTATTTTCGCAATAGCCCCACTTCCATTTTTCAGTTAATTATGAATATATATATTGAACCTATATACTGGTCAGTTGGGGTACCGGCTGTATATATATATATATATATTTGGCAGTTGCGGTACTGATTTCTAAAGGAGCCTCTCTTTGGAATTCTTTGAGGATGATGACCCCGACATGAATCTATCATGTCTACTAGACCCCAAGGAACTTGTAATACAGGAATAAAACGAAAGCACACACTCCTTCATATATATACAGAGATGGTACCCCAACAGCCAAAACTGCCACCTATATAGTGGTCAGTTGGGGTACCGGATATATATATTTTATATATATCCAGGCGGCAGTTGGGGTACCGTTTTCTCAACAAGACAAATATCCCGTAAATCTATATCGCTGGTGTAACATAACATCCCTTCTGCACATGGGACATGTTCTTGGTCTAGATCGTTCCTATTACGAGTTGGGGTGGCTATGTGGGTCTCTGTATACATGGCAACCAGCTGTTATATACCGTAAATGACTGTTTTAAGTTGTATTTTGGGTCCAATGTGTCAGTAATTCTGGAAAAAAACACATATATAGCCAACAAGTTCCACCATTTAGCGTTAAATTACGCAATTATTTGTTGTGGTTACTGAATAACGCGTGATTGAGCTCTCCGATATGGTGACCGTGATTAATTTTGTCAAATTTGACCATTTTTTGCCATTCATGGCCACCAAAATAATGTATATGCACCATTTCCGATTGGAAACAGGTTGCACCATTCTACTAAATATATCAGCTTGTAATTGTGCTATCTCCACTATCTAGGTATTTTCGCAATAGCCCCACTTCCATTTTTCAGTTAATTATGAATATATATATTGAACCTATATACTGGTCAGTTGGGGTACCGGCTGTATATATATATATATATTTGGCAGTTGCGGTACTGATTTTAAAGGAGCCTCTCTTTGGAATTCTTTGAGGATGATGACCCCGACATGAATCTATCATGTCTACTAGACCCCAAGGAACTTGTAATACAGGAATAAAACGAAAGCACACACTCCTTCATATATATACAGAGATGGTACCCCAACATCCAAAACTGCCACCTATAGAGTGGTCAGTTGGGGTACCGGATATATATATATATTTATATATATCCAGGCGGCAGTTGGGGTACCGTTTTCTCAACAAGACAAATATCCCGTAAATCTATATCGCTGGTGAAACATAACATCCCTTCTGCACATGGGACATGTTCTTGGTATAGATCGTTCCTATTACGAGTTGGGGTGGCTATGTGGGTCTCTGTATACATGGCAACCAGCTGTTATATACCGTAAATGACTGTTTTAAGTTGTATTTTGGGTCCAATGTGTCAGTAATTCTGGAAAAAAACACATATATAGCCAACAAGTTCCACCATTTAGCGTTAAATTACGCAATTATTTGTTGTGGTTACTGAATAACGCGTGATTGAGCTCTCCGATATGGTGACCGTGATTAATTTTGTCAAATTTGACCATTTTTTGCCATTCATGGCCACCAAAATAATGTATATGCACCATTTCCGATTGGAAACAGGTTGCACCATTCTACTAAATATATCAGCTTGTAATTGTGCTATCTCCACTATCTAGGTATTTTCGCAATAGCCCCACTTCCATTTTTCAGTTAATTATGAATATATATATTGAACCTATATACTGGTCAGTTGGGGTACCGGCTGTATATATATATATATATATATATATTTGGCAGTTGCGGTACTGATTTCTAAAGGAGCCTCTCTTTGGAATTCTTTGAGGATGATGACCCCGACATGAATCTATCATGTCTACTAGACCCCAAGAAACTTGTAATACAGGAATAAAACGAAAGCACTCCTTCATATATATACAGAGATGGTACCCCAACAGCCAAAACTGCCACCTATATAGTGGTCAGTTGGGGTACCGGATATATATATATTTATATATATCTAGGCGGCAGTTGGGGTACCGTTTTCTCAACAAGACAAATATCCCGTAAATCTATATCGCTGGTGTAACATAACATCCCTTCTTCACATGGGACATGTCCTTGGTCTAGATCGTTCCTATTACGAGTTGGGGTGGCTATGTGGGTCTCTGTATCCATGGCAACCAGCTGTTATATACCGTAAATGACTGTTTTAAGTTTTATTTTGGGTCCAATTTGTCAGTAATTCTGGAACAAAAACACATATATAGCCAACAAGTTCCACCATTTAGCGTTAAATTACGCAATTATTTGTTGTGGTTACTGAATAACGCGTGATTGAGCTCTCCGATATGGTGACCGTGATTAATTTTGTCAAATTTGACCATTTTTTGCCATTCATGGCCACCAAAATAATGTATATGCACCATTTCCGATTGGAAACAGGTTGCACCATTCTACTAAATATATCAGCTTGTAATTGGGCTTTCTCCACTATCTAGGTATTTTCGCAATAGCCCCACTTCCATTTTTCAGTTAATTATGAATATATATATTGAACCTATATACTGGTCAGTTGGGGTACCGGCTGTATATATATATATATATTTGGCAGTTGCGGTACTGATTTTAAAGGAGCCTCTCTTTGGAATTCTTTGAGGATGATGACCCCGACATGAATCTATCATGTCTACTAGACCCCAATGAACTTGTAATACAGGAATAAAACGAAAGCACACACTCCTTCATGTATATACAGAGATGGTACCCCAACAACCAAAACTGCCACCTATATAGTGGTCAGTTGGGGTACCGGATATATATATATTTATATATATCCAGGCGGCAGTTGGGGTACCGTTTTCTCAACAAGACAAATATCCCGTAAATCTATATCGCTGGTGTAACATAACATCCCTTCTGCACATGGGACATGTTCTTGGTCTAGATCGTTCCTATTACGAGTTGGGGTGGCTATGTGGGTCTCTGTATGCATGGCAACCAGCTGTTATATACCGTAAATGACTGTTTTAAGTTGTATTTTGGGTCCAATGTGTCAGTAATTCTGGAAAAACACATATATAGCCAACAAGTTCCACCATTTAGCGTTAAATTACGCAATTATTTGTTGTGGTTACTGAATAACGCGTGATTGAGCTCTCCGATATGGTGACCGTGATTAATTTTGTCAAATTTGACCATTTTTTGCCATTCATGGCCACCAACATAATGTATATGCACCATTTCCGATTGGAAACAGGTTGCACCATTCTACTAAATATATCAGCTTGTAATTGTGCTATCTCCACTATCTAGATATTTTCGCAATAGCCCCACTTCCATTTTTCAGTTAATTATGAATATATATATTGAACCTATATACTGGTCAGTTGGGGTACCGGCTGTATATATATATATATATATATATATATTTGGCAGTTGCGGTACTGATTTCTAAAGAAGCCTCTCTTTGGAATTCTTTGAGGATGATGACCCCGACATGAATCTATCATGTCTACTAGACCCCAAGAAACTTGTAATACAGGAATAAAACGAAAGCACACACTCCTTCATATATATACAGAGATGGTACCACAACAGCCAAAACTGCCACCTATATAGTGGTCAGTTGGGGGTACCGGATATATATATATTTATATATATCCAGGCGGCAGTTGGGGTACCGTTTTCTCAACAAGACAAATATCCCGTAAATCTATATCGCTGGTGTAACATAACATCCCTTCTGCACATGGGACATGTCCTTGGTCTAGATTGTCCCTATTACGAGTTGGGGTGGCTATGTGGGTCTCTGTATCCATGGCAACCAGCTGTTATATACCGTAAATGACTGTTTTAAGTTTTATTTTGGGTCCAATTTGTCAGTAATTCTGGAAAAAAACACATATATAGCCAACAAGTTCCACCATTTAGCGTTAAATTACGCAATTATTTGTTGTGGTTACTGAATAACGCGTGATTGAGCTCTCCGATATGGTGACTGTGATTAATTTTGTCAAATTTGACCATTTTTTGCCATTCATGGCCACCAACATAATGTATATGCACAATTTCCGATTGGAAACAGGTTGCACCATTCTACTAAATATATCAGCTTGTAATTGTGCTATCTCCACTATCTAGGTATTTTCGCAATAGCCCCACTTCCATTTTTCAGTTAATTATGAATATATATATTGAACCTATATACTGGTCAGTTGGGGTACCGGCTGTATATATATATATATATATATTTGGCAGTTGCGGTACTGATTTCTAAAGGAGCCTCTCTTTGGAATTCTTTGAGGATGATGACCCCGACATGAATCTATCATGTCTACTAGACCCCAAGGAACTTGTAATACAGGAATAAAACGAAAGCACACACTCCTTCATATATATACAGAGATGGTACCCCAACAGCCAAAACTGCCACCTATATAGTGGTCAGTTGGGGTACCGGATATATATATTTTATATATATCCAGGCGGCAGTTGGGGTACCGTTTTCTCAACAAGACAAATATCCCGTAAATCTATATCGCTGGTGTAACATAACATCCCTTCTGCACATGGGACATGTTCTTGGTCTAGATCGTTCCTATTACGAGTTGGGGTGGCTATGTGGGTCTCTGTATACATGGCAACCAGCTGTTATATACCGTAAATGACTGTTTTAAGTTGTATTTTGGGTCCAATGTGTCAGTAATTCTGGAAAAAACCACATATATAGCCAACAAGTTCCACCATTTAGCGTTAAATTACGCAATTATTTGTTGTGGTTACTGAATAACGCGTGATTGAGCTCTCCGATATGGTGACCGTGATTAATTTTGTCAAATTTGACCATTTTTTGCCATTCATGGCCACCAAAATAATGTATATGCACCATTTCCGATTGGAAACAGGTTGCACCATTCTACTAAATATATCAGCTTGTAATTGTGCTATCTCCACTATCTATGTATTTTCGCAATAGCCCCACTTCCATTTTTCAGTTAATTATGAATATATATATTGAACCTATATACTGGTCAGTTGGGGTACCGGCTGTATATATTATATATATATTTGGCAGTTGCGGTACTGATTTTAAAGGAGCCTCTCTTTGGAATTCTTTGAGGATGATGACCCCGACATGAATCTATCATGTCTACTAGACCCCAAGGAACTTGTAATACAGGAATAAAACGAAAGCACACACTCCTTCATATATATACAGAGATGGTACCCCAACATCCAAAACTGCCACCTATAGAGTGGTCAGTTGGGGTACCGGATATATATATATTTATATATATCCAGGCGGCAGTTGGGGTACCGTTTTCTCAACAAGACAAATATCCCGTAAATCTATATCGCTGGTGAAACATAACATCCCTTCTGCACATGGGACATGTTCTTGGTATAGATCGTTCCTATTACGAGTTGGGGTGGCTATGTGGGTCTCTGTATACATGGCAACCAGCTGTTATATACCGTAAATGACTGTTTTAAGTTGTATTTTGGGTCCAATGTGTCAGTAATTCTGGAAAAAAACACATATATAGCCAACAAGTTCCACCATTTAGCGTTAAATTACGCAATTATTTGTTGTGGTTACTGAATAACGCGTGATTGAGCTCTCCGATATGGTGACCGTGATTAATTTTGTCAAATTTGACCATTTTTTGCCATTCATGGCCACCAAAATAATGTATATGCACCATTTCCGATTGGAAACAGGTTGCACCATTCTACTAAATATATCAGCTTGTAATTGTGCTATCTCCACTATCTAGGTATTTTCGCAATAGCCCCACTTCCATTTTTCAGTTAATTATGAATATATATATTGAACCTATATACTGGTCAGTTGGGGTACCGGCTGTATATATATATATATATATATATATATTTGGCAGTTGCGGTACTGATTTCTAAAGGAGCCTCTCTTTGGAATTCTTTGAGGATGATGACCCCGACATGAATCTATCATGTCTACTAGACCCCAAGAAACTTGTAATACAGGAATAAAACGAAAGCACTCCTTCATATATATACAGAGATGGTACCCCAACAGCCAAAACTGCCACCTATATAGTGGTCAGTTGGGGTACCGGATATATATATATTTATATATATCTAGGCGGCAGTTGGGGTACCGTTTTCTCAACAAGACAAATATCCCGTAAATCTATATCGCTGGTGTAACATAACATCCCTTCTGCACATGGGACATGTCCTTGGTCTAGATCGTTCCTATTACGAGTTGGGGTGGCTATGTGGGTCTCTGTATCCATGGCAACCAGCTGTTATATACCGTAAATGACTGTTTTAAGTTTTATTTTGGGTCCAATTTGTCAGTAATTCTGGAACAAAAACACATATATAGCCAACAAGTTCCACCATTTAGCGTTAAATTACGCAATTATTTGTTGTGGTTACTGAATAACGCGTGATTGAGCTCTCCGATATGGTGACCGTGATTAATTTTGTCAAATTTGACCATTTTTTGCCATTCATGGCCACCAAAATAATGTATATGCACCATTTCCGATTGGAAACAGGTTGCACCATTCTACTAAATATATCAGCTTGTAATTGTGCTTTCTCCACTATCTAGGTATTTTCGCAATAGCCCCACTTCCATTTTTCAGTTAATTATGAATATATATATTGAACCTATATACTGGTCAGTTGGGGTACCGGCTGTATATATATATATATATTTGGCAGTTGCGGTACTGATTTTAAAGGAGCCTCTCTTTGGAATTCTTTGAGGATGATGACCCCGACATGAATCTATCATGTCTACTAGACCCCAATGAACTTGTAATACAGGAATAAAATGAAAGCACACACTCCTTCATGTATATACAGAGATGGTACCCCAACAACCAAAACTGCCACCTATATAGTGGTCAGTTGGGGTACCGGATATATATATATTTATATATATCCAGGCGGCAGTTGGGGTACCGTTTTCTCAACAAGACAAATATCCCGTAAATCTATATCGCTGGTGTAACATAACATCCCTTCTGCACATGGGACATGTTCTTGGTCTAGATCGTTCCTATTACGAGTTGGGGTGGCTATGTGGGTCTCTGTATGCATGGCAACCAGCTGTTATATACCGTAAATGACTGTTTTAAGTTGTATTTTGGGTCCAATGTGTCAGTAATTCTGGAAAAACACATATATAGCCAACAAGTTCCACCATTTAGCGTTAAATTACGCAATTATTTGTTGTGGTTACTGAATAACGCGTGATTGAGCTCTCCGATATGGTGACCGTGATTAATTTTGTCAAATTTGACCATTTTTTGCCATTCATGGCCACCAACATAATGTATATGCACCATTTTCGATTGGAAACAGGTTGCACCATTCTACTAAATATATCAGCTTGTAATTGTGCTATCTCCACTATCTAGATATTTTCGCAATAGCCCCACTTCCATTTTTCAGTTAATTATGAATATATATATTGAACCTATATACTGGTCAGTTGGGGTACCGGCTGTATATATATATATATATATATATATATTTGGCAGTTGCGGTACTGATTTCTAAAGAAGCCTCTCTTTGGAATTCTTTGAGGATGATGACCCCGACATGAATCTATCATGTCTACTAGACCCCAAGAAACTTGTAATACAGGAATAAAACGAAAGCACACACTCCTTCATATATATACAGAGATGGTACCACAACAGCCAAAACTGCCACCTATATAGTGGTCAGTTGGGGTACCGGATATATATATATTTATATATATCCAGGCGGCAGTTGGGGTACCGTTTTCTCAACAAGACAAATATCCCGTAAATCTATATCGCTGGTGTAACATAACATCCCTTCTGCACATGGGACATGTTCTTGGTCTAGATCGTTCCTATTACGAGTTGGGGTGGCTATGTGGGTCTCTGTATACATGGCAACCAGCTGTTATATACCGTAAATGACTGTTTTAAGTTGTATTTTGGGTCCAATGTGTCAGTAATTCTGGAAAAAACCACATATATAGCCAACAAGTTCCACCATTTAGCGTTAAATTACGCAATTATTTGTTGTGGTTACTGAATAACGCGTGATTGAGCTCTCCGATATGGTGACCGTGATTAATTTTGTCAAATTTGACCATTTTTTGCCATTCATGGCCACCAAAATAATGTATATGCACCATTTCCGATTGGAAACAGGTTGCACCATTCTACTAAATATATCAGCTTGTAATTGTGCTATCTCCACTATCTAGGTATTTTCGCAATAGCCCCACTTCCATTTTTCAGTTAATTATGAATATATATATTGAACCTATATACTGGTCAGTTGGGGTACCGGCTGTATATATATATATATATTTGGCAGTTGCGGTACTGATTTTAAAGGAGCCTCTCTTTGGAATTCTTTGAGGATGATGACCCCGACATGAATCTATCATGTCTACTAGACCCCAAGGAACTTGTAATACAGGAATAAAACGAAAGCACACACTCCTTCATATATATACAGAGATGGTACCCCAACATCCAAAACTGCCACCTATAGAGTGGTCAGTTGGGGTACCGGATATATATATATTTATATATATCCAGGCGGCAGTTGGGGTACCGTTTTCTCAACAAGACAAATATCCCGTAAATCTATATCGCTGGTGAAACATAACATCCCTTCTGCACATGGGACATGTTCTTGGTATAGATCGTTCCTATTACGAGTTGGGGTGGCTATGTGGGTCTCTGTATACATGGCAACCAGCTGTTATATACCGTAAATGACTGTTTTAAGTTGTATTTTGGGTCCAATGTGTCAGTAATTCTGGAAAAAAACACATATATAGCCAACAAGTTCCACCATTTAGCGTTAAATTACGCAATTATTTGTTGTGGTTACTGAATAACGCGTGATTGAGCTCTCCGATATGGTGACCGTGATTAATTTTGTCAAATTTGACCATTTTTTGCCATTCATGGCCACCAAAATAATGTATATGCACCATTTCCGATTGGAAACAGGTTGCACCATTCTACTAAATATATCAGCTTGTAATTGTGCTATCTCCACTATCTAGGTATTTTCGCAATAGCCCCACTTCCATTTTTCAGTTAATTATGAATATATATAATCACAGTCACCATATCGGAGAGCTCAATCACGCGTTATTCAGTAACCACAACAAATAATTGCGTAATTTAACGCTAAATGGTGGAACTTGTTGGCTATATATGTGTTTTTTTCCAGAATTACTGACAAATTGGACCCAAAATAAAACTTAAAACAGTCATTTACGGTATATAACAGCTGGTTGCCATGGATACAGAGACCCACATAGCCACCCCAACTCCTAATAGGGACAATCTAGACCAAGGACATGTCCCATGTGCAGAAGGGATGTTATGTTACACCAGCGATATAGATTTACGGGATATTTGTCTTGTTGAGAAAACGGTACCCCAACTGCCGCCTAGATATATATAAATATATATATATCCGGTACCCCAACTGACCACTATATAGGTGGCAGTTTTGGCTGTTGGGGTACCATCTCTGTATATATATGAAGGAGTGTGTGCTTTCGTTTTATTCCTGTATTACAAGTTCCTTGGGGTCTAGTAGACATGATAGATTCATGTCGGGGTCATCATCCTCAAAGAATTCCAAAGAGAGGCTCCTTTAGAAATCAGTACCGCAACTGCCAAATATATATATATATATATATATACAGCAGGTACGCCAACTGACCAGTATATAGGTTCAATATATATATTCATAATTAACTGAAAAATGGAAGTGGGGCTATTGCGAAAATATCTAGATAGTGGAGATAGCACAATTATAAGCTGATATATTTAGTAGAATGGTGCAACCTGTTTCCAATCGGAAATGGTGCATATACATTATGTTGGTGGCCATGAATGGCAAAAAATGGTCAAATTTGACAAAATTAATCACAGTCACCATATCGGAGAGCTCAATCACGCGTTATTCAGTAACCACAACAAATAATTGCGTAATTTAACGCTAAATGGTGGAACTTGTTGGCTATATATGTGTTTTTCCAGAATTACTGACACATTGGACCCAAAATACAACTTAAAACAGTCATTTACGGTATATAACAGCTGGTTGCCATGTATACAGAGACCCACATAGCCACCCCAACTCGTAATAGGAACGATCTAGACCAAGAACATGTCCCATGTGCAGAAGGGATGTTATGTTACACCAGCGATATAGATTTACGGGATATTTGTCTTGTTGAGAAAACGGTACCCCAACTGCCGCCTGGATATATATAAATATATATATATCCGGTACCCCAACTGACCACTATATAGGTGGCAGTTTTGGTTGTTGGGGTACCATCTCTGTATATACATGAAGGAGTGTGTGCTTTCGTTTTATTCCTGTATTACAAGTTCATTGGGGTCTAGTAGACATGATAGATTCATTTCGGGGTCATCATCCTCAAAGAATTCCAAAGAGAGGCTCCTTTAGAAATCAGTACCGCAACTGCCAAATATATATATATATATACAGCCGGTACCCCAACTGACCAGTATATAGGTTCAATATATATATTCATAATTAACAGGTCAGTTGGGGTACCGGCTGTATATATATATATATATTTGGCAGTTGCGGTACTGATTTCTAAAGGAGCCTCTCTTTGGAATTCTTTGAGGATGATGACCCCGACATGAATCTATCATGTCTACTAGACCCCAATGAACTTGTAATACAGGAATAAAACGAAAGCACACACTCCTTCATGTATATACAGAGATGGTACCCCAACAACCAAAACTGCCACCTATATAGTGGTCAGTTGGGGTACCGGATATATATATATTTATATATATCCAGGCGGCAGTTGGGGTACCGTTTTCTCAACAAGACAAATATCCCGTAAATCTATATCGCTGGTGTAACATAACATCCCTTCTGCACATGGGACATGTTCTTGGTCTAGATCGTTCCTATTACGAGTTGGGGTGGCTATGTGGGTCTCTGTATGCATGGCAACCAGCTGTTATATACCGTAAATGACTGTTTTAAGTTTTATTTTGGGTCCAATTTGTCAGTAATTCTGGAAAAAAACACATATATAGCCAACAAGTTCCACCATTTAGCGTTAAATTACGCAATTATTTGTTGTGGTTACTGAATAACGCGTGATTGAGCTCTCCGATATGGTGACCGTGATTAATTTTGTCAAATTTGACCATTTTTTGCCATTCATGGCCACCAACATAATGTATATGCACCATTTCCGATTGGAAACAGGTTGCACCATTCTACTAAATATATCAGCTTGTAATTGTGCTATCTCCACTATCTAGATATTTTCGCAATAGCCCCACTTCCATTTTTCAGTTAATTATGAATATATATATTGAACCTATATACTGGTCAGTTGGGGTACCGGCTGTATATATATATATATATATATATATATTTGGCAGTTGCGGTACTGATTTCTAAAGGAGCCTCTCTTTGGAATTCTTTGAGGATGATGACCCCGACATGAATCTATCATGTCTACTAGACCCCAAGGAACTTGTAATACAGGAATAAAACGAAAGCACACACTCCTTCATATATATACAGAGATGGTACCCCAACAGCCAAAACTGCCACCTATATAGTGGTCAGTTGGGGTACCGGATATATATATATTTATATATATCTAGGCGGCAGTTGGGGTACCGTTTTCTCAACAAGACAAATATCCCGTAAATCTATATCGCTGGTGTAACATAACATCCCTTCTGCACATGGGACATGTCCTTGGTCTAGATTGTCCCTATTACGAGTTGGGGTGGCTATGTGGGTCTCTGTATCCATGGCAACCAGCTGTTATATACCGTAAATGACTGTTTTAAGTTTTATTTTGGGTCCAATTTGTCAGTAATTCTGGAAAAAAACACATATATAGCCAACAAGTTCCACCATTTAGCGTTAAATTACGCAATTATTTGTTGTGGTTACTGAATAACGCGTGATTGAGCTCTCCGATATGGTGACTGTGATTAATTTTGTCAAATTTGACCATTTTTTGCCATTCATGGCCACCAACATAATGTATATGCACCATTTCCGATTGGAAACAGGTTGCACCATTCTACTAAATATATCAGCTTGTAATTGTGCTATCTCCACTATCTAGGTATTTTCGCAATAGCCCCACTTCCATTTTTCAGTTAATTATGAATATATATATTGAACCTATATACTGGTCAGTTGGGGTACCGGCTGTATATATATATATATATATTTGGCAGTTGCGGTACTGATTTCTAAAGGAGCCTCTCTTTGGAATTCTTTGAGGATGATGACCCCGACATGAATCTATCATGTCTACTAGACCCCAAGGAACTTGTAATACAGGAATAAAACGAAAGCACACACTCCTTCATATATATACAGAGATGGTACCCCAACAGCCAAAACTGCCACCTATATAGTGGTCAGTTGGGGTACCGGATATATATATATATTTATATATATCCAGGCGGCAGTTGGGGTACCGTTTTCTCAACAAGACAAATATCCCGTAAATCTATATCGCTGGTGTAACATAACATCCCTTCTGCACATGGGACATGTTCTTGGTCTAGATCGTTCCTATTACGAGTTGGGGTGGCTATGTGGGTCTCTGTATACATGGCAACCAGTTGTTATATACCGTAAATGACTGTTTTAAGTTGTATTTTGGGTCCAATTTGTCAGTAATTCTGGAAAAAAACACATATATAGCCAACAAGTTCCACCATTTAGCGTTAAATTACGCAATTATTTGTTGTGGTTACTGAATAACGCGTGATTGAGCTCTCCGATATGGTGACCGTGATTAATTTTGTCAAATTTGACCATTTTTTGCCATTCATGGCCACCAAAATAATGTATATGCACCATTTCCGATTGGAAACAGGTTGCACCATTCTACTAAATATATCAGCTTGTAATTGTGCTATCTCCACTATCTAGGTATTTTCGCAATAGCCGCACTTCCATTTTTCAGTTAATTATGAATATATATATTGAACCTATATACTGGTCAGTTGGGGTACCGGCTGTATATATATATATATATATTTGGCAGTTGCGGTACTGATTTCTAAAGGAGCCTCTCTTTGGAATTCTTTGGGGATGATGACCCCGACATGAATCTATCATGTCTACTAGGCCCCAAGGAACTTGTAATACAGGAATAAAACGAAAGCACACACTCCTTCATATATATACAGAGATGGTACCCCAACAGCCAAAACTGCCACCTATATAGTGGTCAGTTGGGGTACCGGATATATATATATTTATATATATCCAGGCGGCAGTTGGGGTACCGTTTTCTCAACAAGACAAATATCCCGTAAATATATATCGCTGGTGTAACATAACATCCCTTCTGCACATGGGACATGTTCTTGGTCTAGATCGTTCCTATTTCGAGTTGGGGTGGCTATGTGGGTCTCTGTATCCATGGCAACCAGCTGTTATATACCGTAAATGACTGTTTTAAGTTGTATTCTGGGTCCAATTTGTCAGTAATTCTGGAAAAAAACACATATATAGCCAACAAGTTCCACCATTTAGCGTTAAATTACGCAATTATTTGTTGTGGTTACTGAATAACGCGTGATTGAGCTCTCCGATATGGTGACCGTGATTAATTTTGTCAAATTTGACAATTTTTTGCCATTCATGGCCACCAAAATAATGTATATGCACCATTTCCGATTGGAAACAGGTTGCACCATTCTACTAAATATATCAGTTTGTAATTGTGCTATCTCCACTATCTAGGTATTTTCGCAATAGCCCCACTTCCATTTTTCAGTTAATTATGAATATATATATTGAACCTATATACTGGTCAGTTGGGGTACCGGCTGTATATATATATATATATTTGGCAGTTGCGTTACTGATTTTAAAGGAGCCTCTCTTTGGAATTCTTTGAGGATGATGACCCCGACATGAATCTATCATGTCTACTAGACCCCAAGGAACTTGTAATACAGGAACAAAACGAAAGCACACACTCCTTCATATATATACAGAGATGGTACCCCAACATCCAAAACTGCCACCTATATAGTGGTCAGTTGGGGTACCGGATATATATATATTTATATATATCCAGGCGGCAGTTGGGGTACCGTTTTCTCAACAAGACAAATATCCCGTAAATCTATATCGCTGGTGAAACATAACATCCCTTCTGCACATGGGACATGTTCTTGGTATAGATCGTTCCTATTACGTGTTGGGGTGGCTATGTGGGTCTCTGTATACATGGCAACCAGCTGTTATATACCGTAAATGACTGTTTTAAGTTGTATTTTGGGTCCAATGTGTCAGTAATTCTGGAAAAAAACACATATATAGCCAACAGGTTCCACCATTTAGCGTTAAATTACGCAATTATTTGTTGTGGTTACTGAATAACGCGTGATTGAGCTCTCCGATATGGTGACCGTGATTAATTTTGTCAAATTTGACAATTTTTTGCCATTCATGGCCACCAAAATAATGTATATGCACCATTTCCGATTGGAAACAGGTTGCACCATTCTACTAAATATATCAGCTTGTAATTGTGCTATCTCCACTATCTAGGTATTTTCGCAATAGCCCCACTTCCATTTTTCAGTTAATTATGAATATATATATTGAACCTATATACTGGTCAGTTGGGGTACCGGCTGTATATATATATATATATATATATATTTGGCAGTTGCGGTACTGATTTCTAAAGGAGCCTCTCTTTGGAATTCTTTGAGGATGATGACCCCGACATGAATCTATCATGTCTACTAGACCCCAAGGAACTTGTAATACAGGAATAAAACGAAAGCACTCCTTCATATATATACAGAGATGGTACCCCAACAGCCAAAACTGCCACCTATATAGTGGTCAGTTGGGGTACCGGATATATATATATTTATATATATCTATGCGGCAGTTGGGGTACCGTTTTCTCAACAAGACAAATATCCCGTAAATCTATATCGCTGGTGTAACATAACATCCCTTCTGCACATGGGACATGTCCTTGGTCTAGATCGTTCCTATTACGAGTTGGGGTGGCTATGTGGGTCTCTGTATCCATGGCAACCAGCTGTTATATACCGTAAATGACTGTTTTAAGTTTTATTTTGGGTCCAATTTGTCAGTAATTCTGGAACAAAAACACATATATAGCCAACAAGTTCCACCATTTAGCGTTAAATTACGCAATTATTTGTTGTGGTTACTGAATAACGCGTGATTGAGCTCTCCGATACGGTGACTGTGATTAATTTTGTCAAATTTGACCATTTTTTGCCATTCATGGCCACCAACATAATGTATATGAACCATTTCCGATTGGAAACAGGTTGCACCATTCTACTAAATATATCAGCTTGTAATTGTGCTATCTCCACTATCTAGGTATTTTCGCAATAGCCCCACTTCCATTTTTCAGTTAATTATGAATATATATATTGAACCTATATACTGGTCAGTTGGGGTACCGGCTGTATATATATATATATATTTGGCAGTTGCGGTACTGATTTCTAAAGGAGCCTCTCTTTGGAATTATTTGAGGATGATGACCCCGACATGAATCTATCATGTCTACTAGACCCCAATGAACTTGTAATACAGGAATAAAACGAAAGCACATCCTCCTTCATATATATACAGAGATGGTACCCCAACAGCCAAAACTGCCACCTATATAGTGGTCAGTTGGGGTACCGGATATATATATATTTATATATATCCAGGCGGCAGTTGGGGTACCGTTTTCTCAACAAGACAAATATCCCGTAAATCTATATCGCTGGTGTAACATAACATCCCTTCTGCACATGGGACATGTTCTTGGTCTAGATCGTTCCTATCACGAGTTGGGGTGGCTATATGGGTCTCTGTATGCATGGCAACCAGCTGTTATATACCGTAAATGACTGTTTTAAGTTGTATTTTGGGTCCAATGTGTCAGTAATTCTGGAAAAAAACCACATATATAGCCAACAAGTTCCACCATTTAGCGTTAAATTACGCAATTATTTGTTGTGGTTACTGAATAACGCGTGATTGATCTCTCCGATATGGTGACCGTGATTAATTTTGTCAAATTTGACCATTTTTTGCCATTCATGGCCACCAACATAATGTATATATGCACCATTTCCGATTGGAAACAGGTTGCACCATTCTACTAAATATATCAGCTTGTAATTGTGCTATCTCCACTATCTAGATATTTTCGCAATAGCCCCACTTCCATTTTTCAGTTAATTATGAATATATATATTGAACCTATATACTGGTCAGTTGGGGTACCGGCTGTATATATATATATATATATATATATTTGGCAGTTGCGGTACTGATTTCTAAAGGAGCCTCTCTTTGGAATTATTTGAGGATGATGACCCCGACATGAATCTATCATGTCTACTAGACCCCAAGGAACTTGTAATACAGGAATAAAACGAAAGCACACACTCCTTCATATATATACAGAGATGGTACCCCAACAGCCAAAACTGCCACCTATATAGTGGTAAGTTGGGGTACCGGATATAAATATATATTTATATATATCCAGGCGGCAGTTGGGGTCCCGTTTTCTCAACAAGACAAATATCCCGTAAATCTATATCGCTGGTGTAACATAACATCCCTTCTGCACATGGGACATGTTCTTGGTCTAGATCGTTCCTATTACGAGTTGGGGTGGCTATGTGGGTCTCTGTATACATGGCAACCAGCTGTTATATACCGCAAATGACTGTTTTAAGTTGTATTTTGGGTCCAATGTGTCAGTAATTCTGGAAAAAAACACATATATAGCCAACAAGTTCCACCATTTAGCGTTAAATTACGCAATTATTTGTTGTGGTTACTGAATAACGCGTGATTGAGCTCTCCGATATGGTGACCGTGATTAATTTTGTCAAATTTGACAATTTTTTTGCCATTCATGGCCACCAACATAATGTATATGCACCATTTCCGATTGGAAACAGGTTGCACCATTCTACTAAATATATCAGCTTGTAATTGTGCTATCTCCACTATCTAGGTATTTTCGCAATAGCCCCACTTCCATTTTTCAGTTAATTATGAATATATATATTGAACCTATATACTGGTCAGTTGGGGTACCGGCTGTATATATATATATATATTTGGCAGTTGCGGTACTGATTTCTAAAGGAGCCTCTCTTTGGAATTCTTTGAGGATGATGACCCCGACATGAATCTATCATGTCTACTAGACCCCAAGGAACTTGTAATACAGGAATAAAACGAAAGCACACACTCCTTCATATATATACAGAGATGGTACCCCAACAGCCAAAACTGCCACCTATATAGTGGTCAGTTGGGGTACCGGATATATATATATATATTTATATATATCCAGGCGGCAGTTGGGGTCCCGTTTTCTCAACAAGACAAATATCCCGTAAATCTATATCGCTGGTGTAACATAACATCCCTTCTGCACATGGGACATGTTCTTGGTCTAGATCGTTCCTATTACGAGTTGGGGTGGCTATGTGGGTCTCTGTATACATGGCAACCAGCTGTTATATACCGTAAATGACTGTTTTAAGTTGTATTTTGGGTCCAATGTGTCAGTAATTCTGGAAAAAAACACATATATAGCCAACAAGTTCCACCATTTAGCGTTAAATTACGCAATTATTTGTTGTGGTTACTGAATAACGCGTGATTGAGCTCTCCGATATGGTGACCGTGATTAATTTTGTCAAATTTGACCATTTTTTGCCATTCATGGCCACCAAAATAATGTATATGCACCATTTCCGATTGGAAACAGGTTGCACCATTCTACTAAATATATCAGCTTGTAATTGTGCTATCTCCACTATCTAGGTATTTTCGCAATAGCCCCACTTCCATTTTTCAGTTAATTATGAATATATATATTGAACCTATATACTGGTCAGTTGGGGTACCGGCTGTATATATATATATATATTTGGCAGTTGCGGTACTGATTTCTAAAGGAGCCTCTCTTTGGAATTATTTGAGGATGATGACCCCGACATGAATCTATCATGTCTACTAGACCCCAAGGAACTTGTAATACAGGAATAAAACGAAAGCACACACTCCTTCATATATATACAGAGATGGTACCACAACAGCCAAAACTGCCACCTATATAGTGGTCAGTTGGGGTACCGGATATATATATATTTATATATATCCAGGCGGCAGTTGGGGTACCGTTTTCTCAACAAGACAAATATCCCGTAAATCTATATCGCTGGTGTAACATAACATCCCTTCTGCACATGGGACATGTTCTTGGTCTAGATCGTTCCTATTACGAGTTGGGGTGGCTATGTGGGTCTCTGTATCCATGGCAACCAGCTGTTATATACCGTAAATGATTGTTTTAAGTTGTATTTTGGGTACAATTTGTCAGTAATTCTGGAAAAAAACACATATATAGCCAACAAGTTCCACCATTTAGCGTTAAATTACGCAATTATTTGTTGTGGTTACTGAATAACGCGTGATTGAGCTCTCCGATATGGTGACCGTGATTAATTTTGTCAAATTTGACCATTTTTGCCATTCATGGCCACCAACATAATGTATATGCACCATTTCCGATTGGAAACAGGTTGCACCATTCTTATAAATATATCAGCTTGTAATTGTGCTATCTCCACTATCTAGGTATTTTCGCAATAGCCCCACTTCCATTTTTCAGTTAATTATGAATATATATATTGAACCTATATACTGGTCAGTTGGGGTACCGGCTGTATATATATATATATATTTGGCAGTTGCGTTACTGATTTTAAAGGAGCCTCTCTTTGGAATTCTTTGAGGATGATGACCCCGACATGAATCTATCATGTCTACTAGACCCCAAGGAACTTGTAATACAGGAATAAAACGAAAGCACACACTCCTTCATATATATACAGAGATGGTACCCCAACATCCAAAACTGCCACCTATATAGTGGTCAGTTGGGGTACCGGATATATATATATTTATATATATCCAGGCGGCAGTTGGGGTACCGTTTTCTCAACAAGACAAATATCCCGTAAATCTATATCGCTGGTGAAACATAACATCCCTTCTGCACATGGGACATGTTCTTGGTATAGATCGTTCCTATTACGTGTTGGGGTGGCTATGTGGGTCTCTGTATACATGGCAACCAGCTGTTATATACCGTAAATGACTGTTTTAAGTTGTATTTTGGGTCCAATGTGTCAGTAATTCTGGAAAAAAACACATATATAGCCAACAGGTTCCACCATTTAGCGTTAAATTACGCAATTATTTGTTGTGGTTACTGAATAACGCGTGATTGAGCTCTCCGATATGGTGACCGTGATTAATTTTGTCAAATTTGACAATTTTTTGCCATTCATGGCCACCAAAATAATGTATATGCACCATTTCCGATTGGAAACAGGTTGCACCATTCTACTAAATATATCAGCTTGTAATTGTGCTATCTCCACTATCTAGGTATTTTCGCAATAGCCCCACTTCCATTTTTCAGTTAATTATGAATATATATATTGAACCTATATACTGGTCAGTTGGGGTACCGGCTGTATATATATATATATATATATATTTGGCAGTTGCGGTACTGATTTCTAAAGGAGCCTCTCTTTGGAATTCTTTGAGGATGATGACCCCGACATGAATCTATCATGTCTACTAGACCCCAAGGAACTTGTAATACAGGAATAAAACGAAAGCACTCCTTCATATATATACAGAGATGGTACCCCAACAGCCAAAACTGCCACCTATATAGTGGTCAGTTGGGGTACCGGATATATATATATTTATATATATCTAGGCGGCAGTTGGGGTACCGTTTTCTCAACAAGACAAATATCCCGTAAATCTATATCGCTGGTGTAACATAACATCCCTTCTGCACATGGGACATGTCCTTGGTCTAGATCGTTCCTATTACGAGTTGGGGTGGCTATGTGGGTCTCTGTATCCATGGCAACCAGCTGTTATATACCGTAAATGACTGTTTTAAGTTTTATTTTGGGTCCAATTTGTCAGTAATTCTGGAACAAAAACACATATATAGCCAACAAGTTCCACCATTTAGCGTTAAATTACGCAATTATTTGTTGTGGTTACTGAATAACGCGTGATTGAGCTCTCCGATACGGTGACTGTGATTAATTTTGTCAAATTTGACCATTTTTTGCCATTCATGGCCACCAACATAATGTATATGAACCATTTCCGATTGGAAACAGGTTGCACCATTCTACTAAATATATCAGCTTGTAATTGTGCTATCTCCACTATCTAGGTATTTTCGCAATAGCCCCACTTCCATTTTTCAGTTAATTATGAATATATATATTGAACCTATATACTGGTCAGTTGGGGTACCGGCTGTATATATATATATATATTTGGCAGTTGCGGTACTGATTTCTAAAGGAGCCTCTCTTTGGAATTATTTGAGGATGATGACCCCGACATGAATCTATCATGTCTACTAGACCCCAATGAACTTGTAATACAGGAATAAAACGAAAGCACATCCTCCTTCATATATATACAGAGATGGTACCCCAACAGCCAAAACTGCCACCTATATAGTGGTCAGTTGGGGTACCGGATATATATATATTTATATATATCCAGGCGGCAGTTGGGGTACCGTTTTCTCAACAAGACAAATATCCCGTAAATCTATATCGCTGGTGTAACATAACATCCCTTCTGCACATGGGACATGTTCTTGGTCTAGATCGTTCCTATCACGAGTTGGGGTGGCTATATGGGTCTCTGTATGCATGGCAACCAGCTGTTATATACCGTAAATGACTGTTTTAAGTTGTATTTTGGGTCCAATGTGTCAGTAATTCTGGAAAAAAAACACATATATAGCCAACAAGTTCCACCATTTAGCGTTAAATTACGCAATTATTTGTTGTGGTTACTGAATAACGCGTGATTGATCTCTCCGATATGGTGACCGTGATTAATTTTGTCAAATTTGACCATTTTTTGCCATTCATGGCCACCAACATAATGTATATGCACCATTTCCGATTGGAAACAGGTTGCACCATTCTACTAAATATATCAGCTTGTAATTGTGCTATCTCCACTATCTAGATATTTTCGCAATAGCCCCACTTCCATTTTTCAGTTAATTATGAATATATATATTGAACCTATATACTGGTCAGTTGGGGTACCGGCTGTATATATATATATATATATATATATTTGGCAGTTGCGGTACTGATTTCTAAAGGAGCCTCTCTTTGGAATTATTTGAGGATGATGACCCCGACATGAATCTATCATGTCTACTAGACCCCAAGGAACTTGTAATACAGGAATAAAACGAAAGCACACACTCCTTCATATATATACAGAGATGGTACACCAACAGCCAAAACTGCCACCTATATAGTGGTCAGTTGGGGTACCGGATATATATATATATTTATATATATCCAGGCGGCAGTTGGGGTTCCGTTTTCTCAACAAGACAAATATCCCGTAAATCTATATCGCTGGTGTAACATAACATCCCTTCTGCACATGGGACATGTTCTTGGTCTAGATCGTTCCTATTACGAGTTGGGGTGGCTATGTGGGTCTCTGTATACATGGCAACCAGCTGTTATATACCGTAAATGACTGTTTTAAGTTGTATTCTGGGTCCAATTTGTCAGTAATTCTGGAAAAAAACACATATATATCCAACAAGTTCCACCATTTAGCGTTAAATTACGCAATTATTTGTTGTGGTTACTGAATAACGCGTGATTGAGCTCTCCGATATGGTGACCGTGATTAATTTTGTCAAATTTGACAATTTTTTGCCATTCATGGCCACCAACATAATGTATATACACCATTTCCGATTGGAAACAGGTTGCACCATTCTACTAAATATATCAGCTTGTAATTGTGCTATCTCCACTATCTAGATATTTTCGCAATAGCCCCACTTCCATTTTTCAGTTAATTATGAATATATATATTGAACCTATATACTGGTCAGTTGGGGTACCGGCTGTATATATATATAAATATTTGGCAGTTGCGGTACTGATTTCTAAAGGAGCCTCTCTTTGGAATTCTTTGAGGATGATGACCCCGACATGAATCTATCATGTCTACTAGACCCCAAGGAACTTGTAATACAGGAATAAAACGAAAGCACACACTCCTTCATATATATACAGAGATGGTACCCCAACAGCCAAAACTGCCACCTATATAGTGGTAAGTTGGGGTACCGGATATAAATATATATTTATATATATCCAGGCGGCAGTTGGGGTCCCGTTTTCTCAACAAGACAAATATCCCGTAAATCTATATCGCTGGTGTAACATAACATCCCTTCTGCACATGGGACATGTTCTTGGTCTAGATCGTTCCTATTACGAGTTGGGGTGGCTATGTGGGTCTCTGTATACATGGCAACCAGCTGTTATATACCGCAAATGACTGTTTTAAGTTGTATTTTGGGTCCAATGTGTCAGTAATTCTGGAAAAAAACACATATATAGCCAACAAGTTCCACCATTTAGCGTTAAATTACGCAATTATTTGTTGTGGTTACTGAATAACGCGTGATTGAGCTCTCCGATATGGTGACCGTGATTAATTTTGTCAAATTTGACAATTTTTTGCCATTCATGGCCACCAACATAATGTATATGCACCATTTCCGATTGGAAACAGGTTGCACCATTCTACTAAATATATCAGCTTGTAATTGTGCTATCTCCACTATCTAGGTATTTTCGCAATAGCCCCACTTCCATTTTTCAGTTAATTATGAATATATATATTGAACCTATATACTGGTCAGTTGGGGTACCGGCTGTATATATATATATATATTTGGCAGTTGCGGTACTGATTTCTAAAGGAGCCTCTCTTTGGAATTCTTTGAGGATGATGACCCCGACATGAATCTATCATGTCTACTAGACCCCAAGGAACTTGTAATACAGGAATAAAACGAAAGCACACACTCCTTCATATATATACAGAGATGGTACCCCAACAGCCAAAACTGCCACCTATATAGTGGTCAGTTGGGGTACCGGATATATATATATATATTTATATATATCCAGGCGGCAGTTGGGGTCCCGTTTTCTCAACAAGACAAATATCCCGTAAATCTATATCGCTGGTGTAACATAACATCCCTTCTGCACATGGGACATGTTCTTGGTCTAGATCGTTCCTATTACGAGTTGGGGTGGCTATGTGGGTCTCTGTATACATGGCAACCAGTTGTTATATACCGTAAATGACTGTTTTAAGTTGTATTTTGGGTCCAATGTGTCAGTAATTCTGGAAAAAAACACATATATAGCCAACAAGTTCCACCATTTAGCGTTAAATTACGCAATTATTTGTTGTGGTTACTGAATAACGCGTGATTGAGCTCTCCGATATGGTGACCGTGATTAATTTTGTCAAATTTGACCATTTTTTGCCATTCATGGCCACCAAAATAATGTATATGCACCATTTCCGATTGGAAACAGGTTGCACCATTCTACTAAATATATCAGCTTGTAATTGTGCTATCTCCACTATCTAGGTATTTTCGCAATAGCCCCACTTCCATTTTTCAGTTAATTATGAATATATATATTGAACCTATATACTGGTCAGTTGGGGTACCGGCTGTATATATATATATATATTTGGCAGTTGCGGTACTGATTTCTAAAGGAGCCTCTCTTTGGAATTATTTGAGGATGATGACCCCGACATGAATCTATCATGTCTACTAGACCCCAAGGAACTTGTAATACAGGAATAAAACGAAAGCACACACTCCTTCATATATATACAGAGATGGTACCACAACAGCCAAAACTGCCACCTATATAGTGGTCAGTTGGGGTACCGGATATATATATATTTATATATATCCAGGCGGCAGTTGGGGTACCGTTTTCTCAACAAGACAAATATCCCGTAAATCTATATCGCTGGTGTAACATAACATCCCTTCTGCACATGGGACATGTTCTTGGTCTAGATCGTTCCTATTACGAGTTGAGGTGGCTATGTGGGTCTCTGTATCCATGGCAACCAGCTGTTATATACCGTAAATGACTGTTTTAAGTTGTATTTTGTGTCCAATTTGTCAGTAATTCTGGAAAAAAACACATATATAGCCAACAAGTTCCACCATTTAGCGTTAAATTACGCAATTATTTGTTGTGGTTACTGAATAACGCGTGATTGAGCTCTCCGATGTGGTGACCGTGATTAATTTTGTCAAATTTGACCATTTTTTGCCATTCATGGCCACCAAAATAATGTATATGCACCATTTCCGATTGGAAACAGGTTGCACCATTCTACTAAATATATCAGCTTGTAATTGTGCTATCTCCACTATCTAGGTATTTTCGCAATAGCCCCACTTCCATTTTTCAGTTAATTATGAATATATATATTGAACCTATATACTGGTCAGTTGGGGTACCGGCTGTATATATATATGTATATATTTGGCAGTTGCGGTACTGATTTCTAAAGGAGCCTCTCTTTGGAATTCTTTGAGGATGATGACCCCGACATGAATCTATCATGTCTACTAGACCCCAAGGAACTTGTAATACAGGAATAAAACGAAAGCACACACTCCTTCATATATATACAGAGATGGTACCCCAACAGCCAAAACTGCCACCTATATAGTGGTCAGTTGGGGTATGGATATATATATATTTATATATATCCAGGCGGCAGTTGGGGTACCGTTTTCTCAACAAGACAAATATCCCGTAAATCTATATCGCTGGTGTAACATAACATCCCTTCTGCACATGGGACATGTTCTTGGTCTAGATCGTTCCTATTACGAGTTGGGGTGGCTATGTGGGTCTCTGTATCCATGGCAACCAGCTGTTATATACCGTAAATGATTGTTTTAAGTTGTATTTTGGGTACAATTTGTCAGTAATTCTGGAAAAAAAACACATATATAGCCAACAAGTTCCACCATTTAGCGTTAAATTACGCAATTATTTGTTGTGGTTACTGAATAACGCGTGATTGAGCTCTCCGATATGGTGACCGTGATTAATTTTGTCAAATTTGACCATTTTTGCCATTCATGGCCACCAACATAATGTATATGCACCATTTCCGATTGGAAACAGGTTGCACCATTCTTATAAATATATCAGCTTGTAATTGTTCTATCTCCACTATCTAGATATTTTCGCAATAGCCCCACTTCCATTTTTCAGTTAATTATGAATATATATATTGAACCTATATATTGGTCAGTTGGGGTACCGGCTGTTTCCCCTCTGCTTTTCGGCGAATTGCGCGATTTGACCTTGAATTGTCCATTTTGAAGGTCAAGGTCAGGTGGGGTAACGATTTGACCCGTCCAAAACACTGCCCGGACAAAAGTACCCGACAAAAGTACCCGTCGAATTCCATCCGGTTTTACCCGATTTGACCTCGAATTGATCATTTTGAAGGTCATGGTCAGGTCGGGGTCACGATTCGACCCGTCCAAAACACTCCCGACTTCGTCCGGGCTGTTTCCCCTCTGCTTTTCGGCGAATTGCGCGATTTCACCTTGAATTGTCCATTTTGAAGGGCAAGGTGAGGTGGGGTCACGATTTGACCCGTCAAAAACACTGCCCGGACAAAAGTACCCGACAAAAGTACCCGTCGAAATCCACCCGGTTTTACCCGATTTGACCTCGAATTGATCATTTTGAAGCTCAAGGTCAGGTCGGTGTCACGACACGACCCGTCCAAAACACTCAGTGGACAAAAGTAACCCCACGTATCAAATTTCGTCGAAATCCCATAAAAATTCGCGATTTGACCTTGAATTGACCCGACTTCAAGGTCAACGTCGCACGGGCAAACGAACAAGCTTACGACACTCCCCATACGAAAGTTTCCCCAGACACTAATTTTCATCGAAATCCCGTGATACTCGGGCGTTCGACCTTGAAATTACCCGATTTCAAGGTCAATGTCATGGCGCACGGGCAAATTAACAGGCCCATGCCACTCCACGGCCGGAAGTACCCCCACATACCAAGTTTCATCGAAATGGGCTCGGCCGTTTTCGAGTCCATCGCGAACACACAGACAGAGACACAGACACACAGATTTCCCAAAATATATAATAGACTAGCAGGTGGACCCGACTTCGTCCGGGCTGTTTCCCCTCTGCTTTTCGGCGAATTGCGCGATTTGACCTTGAATTGTCCATTTTGAAGGTCACGATTTGACCCGTCCAAAACACTGCCCGGACAAAAGTACCCGACATAAGTACCCGTCGAAATCCATCCGGTTTTACCCGATTTGACCTCGAATTGATCATTTTGAAGCTCAAGGTCAGGTCGGGGTCACGACACGACCCGTCCAAAACACTCAGTGGACAAAAGTAACCCCACGTATCAAATTTCGTCGAAATCCCATAAAAATTCGCGATTTGACCTTGAATTGATCCGATTTCAAGGTCAACGTCGCACGGGCAAACGAACAAGCTTACGACACTCCCCATACGAAAGTATCACCAGACACTAATTTTCATCGAAATCCCGTGATACTCGGGCGTTCGACCTTGAAATTACCCGATTTCAAGGTCAATGTCATGGCGCACGGGCAAATTAACATTCCCATGCCACTCCACGGCCGGAAGTACCCCCACATACCAAGTTTCATCGAAATGGGCTCGGCCGTTTTCGAGTCCATCGCGAACACACAGACAGAGACACAGACACACAGATTTCCCAAAATATATAATAGACTAGCAGGTGGACCCGACTTCGTCCGGGCTGTTTCCCCTCTGCTTTTCGGCGAATTGCGCGATTTGACCTTGAATTGTCCATTTTGAAGGTCACGATATGACCCGTCCAAAACACTGCCCGGACAAAAGTACCCGACAAAAGTACCCGTCGAAATCCATCCGGTTTTACCCGATTTGACATCGAATTGATCATTTTGAAGCTCAAGGTCAGGTCGGGGTCACGACACGACCCGTCCAAAACACTCAGTGGACAAAAGTAACCCCACGTATCAAATTTCGTCAAAATCCCATAAAAATTCGCGATTTGACCTTGAATTGATCCGATTTCAAGGTCAACGTCGCACGGGCAAACGAACAAGCTTACGACACTCCCCATACGAAAGTATCACCAGACACAAATTTTCATCGAAATCCCGTGATACTCGGGCGTTCGACCTTGAAATTACCCGATTTCAAGGTCAATGTCATGGCGCACGGGCAAATTAACGGGCCCATGCCACTCCACGGCCGGAAGTACCCCCACATACCAAGTTTCATCGAAATGGGCTCGGCCGTTTTCGAGTCCATCGCGAACACACAGACAGAGACACAGACACACAGATTTCCCAAAATATATAATAGACTAGCAGGTGGACCCGACTTCGTCCGGGCTGTTTCCCCTCTGCTTTTCGGCGAATTGCGCGATTTGACCTTGAATTGTCCATTTTGAAGGTCACGATATGACCCGTCCAAAACACTGCCCGGACAAAAGTACCCGACAAAAGTACCCGTCGAAATCCATCCGATTTTACCCGATTTGACCTCGAATTGATCATTTTGAAGCTCAAGGTCAGGTCGGGGTAACGACTCGACCCGTCCAAAACACCCAGTGGACAAAAGTAACCCCACGTATCAAATTTCGTCGAAATCCCATCAAAATACGCGATTTGACCCGATTTCAAGGTCAAGGTCACGTCGCACGGGCAAACGAATAGGCTTACGACACTCCCCATACGAAAGTATCCCCAGTCACTAATTTTCATCGAAATCCCGTGATACTCGGGCGTTCGACATAGAACTGACCCGATTTCAAGGTCAAGGTCACGTCGCACGGGCAAATTAACAGGCCCATGCCACTTCCCGGCCGAAAGTACCCTCACATACCAAGTTTCATCGAAATCGGCTAGGCCGTTTTCGAGTCCATCGCACACACACACCCCCCCCCCCCCCCCCCCCCCACACACACAGATCTTCCAAAATATATAATAGATATGGTACCCCAAATGCCAAAACTGCAATCTATATAGTGGTCAGTTGGGGTACCGGATATATATATATATTTTTTTTATATATCTAAGCGGCAGTTGGGGTACCGTTTTCTCAACAAGACAAATATCCCGTAAATCTATATCGCTGGTGTAACATAACATCCCTTCTGAACATGGGACATGTTCTTGATCTAGATCGTTCCTATTGCGAGTTGGGGATGGCTAGGTGGGTCTCTGTATCCATGGCAACCAGCTGTTATATTCCGTAAATGACTGTTCTCAGTTGTATTTTGGGTCCAATTTGTTAGTAATTCTGGAAAAAAGACATATATAGCCAACAAGTTACTCCATTTAGCGTTACATTACGCAACTATTTGTTGTGGTTACTGAATAACGCGTGATTGAGCTCTCCGATATGGTGACCGTGATTAATTTTGTTACCCTATTTTCTCAAATTTGACCATTTTTCTCCATTCATGGCGACCAACATAATTTATATACACTATTTTCGATTGGAAACAGGTTGCACCATTCTACTAAAGATATCAGCGTCTAATTGTGCTATCTCCACTATCTAGATATTTTCGCAATAGCCAGACATCCATTTTTCAGTTAATTATGAATATATCTATTGAACCTATATACTGGTCAGTTGGGGTACCGGTTGTATATATATATATTTGGCAGTTGCGGTACCGATTTCTAAAGGAGCCTTTCTTTGGAATTGTTTGAGGATGATGACCCCGACATGAATGTATCAAGTCTACTAGACCCCAAGGAACTTGTAATACAGGAATAAAACGAAAGCACACACTCCTTCATATATATACAGAGATGGTACCCAAATTGCCAAAACTGCAATCTATATAGTGGTCAGTTGGGGTACCGGATATATATATATATTTATATATATCTAAGCGGCAGTTGGGGTACCGTTTTCTCAACAAGACAAATATCCCGTAAATCTATATCGCTGGTGTAACATAACATCCCTTCTGCACATGGGACGTGTTCTTGGTCTAGATCGTTCCTATTACGAGTTGGGGTGGCTAGGTGGGTCTCTGTATCCATGGCAACCAGCTGTTATATTCCGTAAATGACTGTTTTTAGTTGTATTTTGGGTCCAATTTGTTAGTAATTCTGGAAAAACACATATATAGCCAACAAGTTCCACAATTTAGCGTTAACTGACGCAATTATTTGTGGTGGTTACTGAATAACGCGGGATTGAGCTCTCCGATATGGTGACCGTGATTTATTTTGTCACCTTTATTACCATATTTTCTCAAATTTGACCATTTTTTTGCCATTCATGACCACCAACATAATTTATTATACACCATTTTCGATTGGAAACAGGTTGCACCATTCTACTAAATATATCAGCGTGTAATTGTGCTATCTCCACTATCTAGATATTTTCGCAATAGCCCCACATCCATTTTTCGGTTAATTATGAATATATATATTGAACCTATATACTGGTCAGTTGGGGGTACCGGCTGTATATATATATACTAGCAGGTGGACCCGACATCGTCCGGGCTGTTTCCCCTCTGCTTTTCGGCGAATTGCGCGATTTCACCTTGAATTGTCCATTTTGAAGGGCAAGGTGAGGTGGGGTCACGATTTGCCCGGACAAAAGTACCCGACAAAAGTACCCGTCGAAATCCACCCGGTTTTACCCGATTTGACCTCGAATTGATCATTTTGAAGCTCAAGGTCAGGTCGGTGTCATGACACGACCCGTCCAAAAACACTCAGTGGACAAAAGTAACCCCACGTATCAAATTTCGTCGAAATCCCATAAAAATTCGCGATTTGACCTTGAATTGACCCGATTTGAAGGTCAAGGTCACGTCGCACGGGCAAACGAACAGGCTTACGACACTCCACATACGAAAGTATCCCCAGACACTAATTTTCATCGAAATCCCGTAATACTCGGGCGTTCGACCATGAAATGACCCGATTTCAAGGTCAAGGTCACGTCGCACGGGCGAATTACCAGGCCCATGCCACTCCACGACCGGAAGTACCCCCACATACCAAGTTTCATCGAAATGGGCTCGGCCGTTTTCGAGTTCATCGCGAACACACAGACAGACAGACAGACAGACACACAGATTTCCCAAATTATATAATAGACTAGCCGATGAGCCCGACGTTGTCCGGGCTATTCAAAAACCATATTTCAAGTCGATAGCTCCAACCCGTTTCCGAGATCTGGTCTGCGCATGCGCGAAGCTTGCGTCGCACGGGCTGACCCGATACAAATCGTATCCGGGGCAAGATACATTCACATAGCAAATTTCAAGTCGATAGCTCCACCCGTTTTCGAGATCTCGTCTGCGCATGCGCGAAGCTGGCGTCGCACGGCCTCGGCGACCCGATAAAATTCGTATCCGGGGCAAGATACATTCACATAGCAAATTTCAAGTCGATAGCTCCACCCGTTTCCGAGATCTCGTATAGCTGATGTGCCCGACGTTGTCCGGGCTATTCAAAAACCAAATTTCAAGTCGATAGCTCTACCCAGCCCGACGTTGTCCGGGCTATTCAAAAACCAAATTTCAAGTCGATAGGTCCACCCGTTTCCGAGATCTCGTCTGCGCATGCGCGAAACGGACGCCGCACTGGCTCGGCGACCCGATAAAATCCGTATCCGGGTCAAAATACATTAACATAGCATATTTCAAGTCGATAGCTCCACCCGTTTCCGAGATCTCGTCTGCGTATGCGCGAAGCGGGCGCCACACGGGCTCGCCAATACGACAACGACGACCGCCTGGTCAAACTACAAACACGTACCAAGTTTCGTCCCGATCGGTCGAGAATCGTAGATTTGTATAAATGACAGACAGACAAACAGACAGACAGAGGTCTTCAAAATATACATGAGACTAGCCGATGAGCCCGACGTTGTCCGGGCTATTCAAAAACCAAATTTCATGTTGATAGCTCCACCCGTTTCCGAGATATAGTCTGCGCATGTGCGAAGATGGCGTCGCACGGGCTCGGCGACCCGATAAAATTCGTATCCGGGGCAAGATACATTCACATAGCAAATTTCAAGTCGACAGCTCCACCCGTTTCCGAGATCTCGTCTGCGCATGCGCGAGCGAGATCTGGTCTGCGCATGCGCGAAGCTGGCGTCGCACGGGCTCGGCGACCCGATAAAATTCGTATCCGGGGCAAGATACATTCACATACCAAATTTCAAGTCGATAGCTCCACCCGTTTCCGAGATCTCGTCTGCGCATGCGCGAAGCGGTCGCCACACGGGCTCGCCAATACGACAACGTCCACCGCCTGGTCAAACTACACACACGTACCAAGTTTCGTCCCGATCGGTCGAGAATCGTAGATTTGTATAAATGACATACATACAGACAGACAGACAAACAGAGGTCTTCAAAATATATATGAGATAGCCGATGAGCCCGACGTTGTCCGGGCTATTCAAAAACCAAATTTCAAGTCGATAGCTCTATCCGTTTCCGAGATCTGGTCTGCGCATGCGCGATGCTGGCGTCGCATGGGCTCGGCGACCCGATAAAATTCGTATCCGGGGCAAGATAAATTCACATAGCAAATTTCAAGTCGATAGCTCCACCCGTTTCCGAGATCTCATCTGCGCATGCGTGAAGCTGGCGTCACACGGCCTCGGCGACCCGATAAAATTCGTATCCGGGGCAAGATAAATTCACATACCAAATTTCAAGTCGATAGCTCCACCCGTTTCCGAGATCTCATCTGCGCATGCGCGAAGCTGGCGTCACACGGCCTCGGCGACCCGATAAAATTCGTATCCGGGGCAAGATACATTCACATACCAAATTTCAAATTGATAGCTCCACCCGTTTCCGAGATCTCGTCTGCGCATGCGCGAAGCTGGCGTCGCACGGGCTCGGCGACCCGATAAAATTCGTATCCGGAGCAAGATACATTCAGATAGCAAATTTCAAGTCGATAGCTCCACCCGTTTCCGAGATCTCGTCTGCGCATGCGCGAAGTGGGCGCCGCACGGGCTCGCCAATACGACAACGTCCACCGCCTGGTCAAACTACACACACGTACCAAGTTTCGTCCCGGTCTGTCGAGAATCGTAGATTTGTATTAATGACAGACAAACATACAGACAGACAGAGGTCTTCAAAATATATATGAGACTAGCATGTTAGCCCGCCACTGGCGGCGTTCGTCAGAAACATGACAATTTTTAATTTTTTTAATATTTTGATTTAATTGTGTTTTTTTTTACCCTATTTGACCTTGAATTGATCATTTTCAAGGTCAATGTCAGGTCGGGGTCACAATTTAACCAGTCCACGACACTTCCCGTAGGTAGCAAGTTTGAGATCAATCAATATATATCATTTGTGGGTACCCGTTTCAAGGTGAAGATCACCTAGGGCGGAAAAACTTACCCGATCCGCGTTCTTAGGAAGCCCCAAGTACGTAAGAATCACACAACACGCTCATGTCTATACACGCCCAGACCCAGACGATGAAAAACTTCCCCGTTCCTAGGAACGACAGACTTTTTAATCAAGAGAAATTATGATACCGTCCCTAAAAGAGGTATGATTTTTTTTTAACCTGCCCGTGGCCATTGAGCAGCCCCTGACAGAGGTTGTCCACCCTTTTACGAGATGGTCAATAGTCCCCGCAAAGAGCGGACAGTCAATTAATCCCGTCGTGAACCCCATCACCAACGCGACTAATTTTGTTTGGTATCATGTGTTGCGTTCTAAAAATATGTCGATTACAGTGGATTCGTAAATGACGAAATATGAGTGCGACAGAGAATATTGTTTGATCTAAAGCAACTCGAACGAATGGCAGTCTTGCTATTCACAAAGAATTGTAAATGAACTGCGTCTGATCCAATTGCAAAAGTATTATGACTTCCAATAAATCTCTCCGCATAGGAAAGCACTCAAAAGTATTGTTCCCGATATCTCTCAGCATAATAAATTTTTTCGATGCTAAATTTCGAGCGATAACATTGCGTTGAATTGTAAACAAACGCTCTTTTATAGCGACGCGTCATATACAAACGCTCATTAAATTATCACTTGATTAACCACCGCAGTGCCGTTTTTTTGTGACTGAGAGTGGAGAACGGGTGCTCTGAGCTTGTCTAAAATGCGACGCCGACGATCCCCGTGTGTTTTTACGCTTATATACGAAATTTGAGCTCGATCCGCGCAGCCGTTTTCGATTCTATTAAGTACCCACACACATATATGCATATACGGAGTTCTCAAAATATATAGTAGAATAATATATATATTTGGTAGTTGCGGTACCGATTTCTAAAGGAGCCTCTCTTTAGAATTGTTTGAGGATGATGACCCCGACATGAATGTATCATGTCTACTAGACCCCAAGGAACTTGTAATACAGGAATAAAACGAAAGCACACACTCCTTCATATATATACAGATATGGTACCCCAAATGCAAAAACTGCAATCTATATAGTGGTCAGTTGGGGTACCGGATATATATATATATTTATATATATCTAAGCGGCAGTTGGGGTCCCGTTTTCTCAACAAGACAAATATCCCGTAAATCTATATCGCTGGTGTAACATAACATCCCTTCTGCACATGGGACATGTTCTTGGTCTAGATCGTTCCTATTACGAGTTGGGGTGGCTATGTGGGTCTCTGTATACATGGCAACCAGCTGTTATATACCGCAAATGACTGTTTTAAGTTGTATTTTGGGTCCAATGTGTCAGTAATTCTGGAAAAAAACACATATATAGCCAACAAGTTCCACCATTTAGCGTTAAATTACGCAATTATTTGTTGTGGTTACTGAATAACGCGTGATTGAGCTCTCCGATATGGTGACCGTGATTAATTTTGTCAAATTTGACAATTTTTTGCCATTCATGGCCACCAACATAATTTATTATACACCATTTTCAATTGGAAACAGGTTGCACCATTCTACTAAATATATCAGCGTGTAATTGTGCTATCTAATGCACTATCTAGATAGTTTAGCAATAGCCCCGCATCCATTTTTCAGTTAATTATATGAATATATATATGAAATCTATAGAGTGGTCAGTTGGGGTGCCGGATATATAAATATATATTTATATTTATATATATCTAAGTGGCAAATTTTTTTAAATGTTGAAATTTTCCAAGTAGAAAATGTTTAATAACTCTGTCATCTATATACATGTTGCACATCTCCAATATGTGTGTAATAATACTCTGAAGTTTCAAATATCTGCGATCAAAACTGTAGGAGAAGTTGATTACAACATGAAGGTACCCTCATACAGAAAATTATAAAAAATGTTGAAATTTTCCAAGTCGAAAAGGGTTAATAACCTTGTCAAGAAATAATATTTCCGTCATCTATATATATGTTGCACATCTTCAATATATGGGGACAATATTCTGAAGTTTCAATTCTCTAGGATGAAAACTGTAGGAGTTAATTACACCATGGAGGTATCCTCGTACTTAAAATTATAACAAATGTTGAAATGTTCTCAGTCGAAAAGGGTTAATAACTCCGTCAAAAAATATTTTTTCCGTCATCTATATACATGGCAATATATGGGCAACATTCCCAACAATATTCTGAAGACCAAATTGGATGTATCTTCCCTACACCAACACAATGACGTTACGCTTACTGTGACCTCGTCTCCACGGTTTCATGTCACTAAAAGTGCACATCCGTGTATATTATGGATTTGGCACTAAATTGACCATCCGCGTTCAAACTCAAAAGGTTAAACATTATTTTAGGCATAGTCCTAAGTCGTAATGCGAGGTCGGGTCGGTGGTCATGCAGGCATACATAAAAGCTAATTCGTACACTGGTTCATATGCACATTTTCCTTTTTTGTATTACTATAGGCTCTAGGCCTACTAGTTGATGCTGGTTGATGTCTGAAAAAAAAAAGATATATTTAATTTTGTGTAATTTATTAATTCTATTATAGGCCCTAACACTGGCCCTAGTTATTTTTTGTTGTCATTCCAGGGCCCTGATTCAACATATTGTTCATCTACTCACACAGATGACTAGTCTGGGTTATAAATTTACCAATATAATCACATCATATTCTACCTTTGTTGATTGCTTAGAGTTCAATTTAGTTGAGATTATCGCATAATTATCAGCTAAGAAAATATTTGTCTAGCACATGTTTGAAAACCGGAAGTAACATTTAATTTGGTCTTTCAAAGAAGGGACCAATATTGAGCGGTTGGTCGTTTTTACAGAGGGGACCAACAAAGCTTTCGGGTTTTGGGGTGGGTGTCTATAATTTTATGAAAAAAAATGCAAGAAAGGGTGGGTGGGTGTAAAAAAAATGGCAATGTAAAACCCCCCCCCATGTCTCCCAACTTTTTTACGCCCCCCCCCCCTGACTTGAGTTGAAGAAAATTCATCAACTTATATGTTTGATTCGTATGCTAGCGTCACAATTGTATATATAGGCCTATGATTGTTAGTATTAATTGGGAGTTAGGTTTCGCCAAATTACTCTACGAAATACGAATACATGGAGACGAATTTGATAGTGATAGTTATAAGTTAGTATGTGTTATGTGATCGAAGTTACGGGATATGGGTACCTTTCGCATAATATATATTATATTATATATATACTATATATACGGTACTGATAAGAAATGCGAATAGCTGTTAGTAGTGGTAAATTTTTCCTACAACCCAAACACATTTTCGTAGTCAGTTTGTGTGAAAATAGTACCGATCAAACTCGTGAAATAAATTTAGGGACATTTGGTCAAATTATCAATTTATGGATTTACCGGGATAATAATATATACAAAATTCAAACTCACACGTCCTACGCTTGTCATGTCTATAAGTCTACGTTCCTGATTCCAGAACTGACAACCATGCCAATTTCGTTAAGTATTTTTCGAGTTTTGTACTTTCAAAAACTAGAGTTTATCTGATTTCGGAGCCTCAATTTCTCCGAATGAGCCAAATTCCGTATTTTATGGTCAATTATTTAACAAAATAAACTAAACCTAAACGAAGGGCTTTTCCAGTGTTTTAATAATTTCCTCACCAGATTATATACAAACAAATGATTAATTTGTGCATCTATGATAAAGAAGAAACAGTTATTCTCAAACAAAATGTGTATTCCACTGTATGCATAGACTTGTCTGACACAGAACTCGGATGACGAAGTCCAATATTTCAGGTCATGTAAGTCAATAAATGAATATTCACATGGTTACGTAGAGTTTTTCCGAAGACCCATAACTCCGAAGGTCCGATTCTCCGAAGTTCAGATTCTCCGACGCCCCGATTCTCCGAAAGCCCATAACTCCGAAGTCCCGATTCTCCGAAATCCCATAACTCCGAAGACCCATAACTCCGAAAGCCCATAACTCCGAAGTACCGATTCTCCGAAATCCCATAACTCCGAAGACCCATAACTCCGAAAGCCCATAACTCCGAAGGCCTATAACTCCGAACGCCCATAACTCCGAAGGTCTATAACTCCGAAGGGCCGAAGGTCCGATTCTCCGAAGGTCCGATTCTCCGAAGATCATGTTTTATCGCTTATTAAATAGTGTACAGTCCAGTGGCGGGGTCAATGGTGCCCTAGGGAATACCGCCCGCAAAAAACATGTCAAATGTCATGTAAACGTCAGGAAATCCCTCCTAGGCATTCAAATATTCACAGTGTTCCTGCCCAGGGGAGCCCCCTGACCAACGATTGGGGGCGACCCCTCCCATGTATGCGCTCCACAAATCAGGCCTTCGTGATATGCTTTCGGCATATCATATGCGTGATATATCCCCCACATAACCCCCACATATGCTAATTAATGTGCACCCCTAAATGGGAACCCTGGCTCCGCCACTGGTGTGCACCGGGTATATTATAACGAAACGCTGCAAGAATGTCAGAGTAGCCTAACATGCACAGGGGCGACAAGTTCTTCCCAGTTCACCCATGTACATTTTACTCTGGCATCTCATGGGCCAACGTAACGTTATAGTATCTGGTGTATAGTCAGTGGCGGGCCAGGATTCCCATTTAGGTGGGGGCAGTAGGAAAAGTTTGAATATTTTGATGCCCCATGAACGATTTCCGGGCGTTTACATGACATTGGACATGTTTTGGTAGGGGCCCATATTGTCTGAAATAGTAAGTAGAGGTTTAATGGGGGCAGTGGAAATTTTGGGACCCCTTGGCTTCGCCACTGGACTGTACACTATTTAGTAAACGATAATACCACGATAAAACAAAATCTTCGGAGAATCGGACCTTCGGAGTTATGGGCCGTCGGAGAATCGGGCCTTCGGAGTTATAGGTCTTCGGAGAATCGGCCCTTCGGAGTTATAGGTCTTCGGAGTTATAGGTCTTCGGAGAATCGGCCCTTCGGAGTTATGGGCTTTCGGAGAATCGGATCTTCGGAGTTATGGGCGTCGGAGAATCGGGTCTTCGGAGTTGTGGGCCGTCGGAGAATCGGGTCTTCGGAGTTGTGGGCCTTCGTAGTAATAGGTCTTCGGAAAACCGGTCTGACACCATTCACATGCCCTGTCTTTCTTATTACCTTTTAAGATTGAACAAATTATAAAGGCATTAACAAATCATTTTTGAAGATCTACTTATAGTCGTTTGAATCCTAATTAGTCTTCACTTATTTCCAAGAATGCCATTTTGAAACATTTTGGTCCATTCTAGAAGGTTTTGAGGTGTTTTAATGTGTAGGCTAAAACTATTTGAACGTTCCTCCCACAATACTTCAGTGTTGAAAAACAGCCTTACATTGGTTTATGCCATAGTATGTCACTTGATTTTACTATTTTTTCGGAAACTGACTCCAAATTTGAACGTCGGTATACGCATGATACCGGTACCCGTACCTACGGGAAATGTGATCACAAATTACAGCCATTTGAGTCTCATATTTTGAGACACAATGTTGATTTCCTCAAGTTTTTGTATTGCATTATAAAACTGATGATTTGACAACATTTTCACAAATTTATTTCACGAAATTGACCAATTTACTTCTTTTAGCGGGTTGACATGCACTCTAATCGGATTCAGCAATGTCCAAATTGCGAAATACGATGTTTTTTTAATACTTTTCCTCGAAAATGTTTCTGGATGTTTCATTCACACAAAACGCGAACAATCAATATCGAATCCTCGGACTGTTGAACCATCGGACTATCAAACCCTCGGACAAATGTACACTCTGGGTATCGAAACCTCGGAATAACGGACCATAGGACTCTCGAAATCCTCGGAATATCACACTTCAAGCGACCTCAACTTTATGGAGCGAAAATACTGTTTCAACCGGGTGGGGTGGGGTCGAAAAAAAGTTACATGACAGTAGGCTGAAAAAAACTTTATTTTCCGGTTCTTGGGTACCCACGTACCACCCCCCCCCCCTATTTGAAGGAAAAAATATTTTTTCCAATTTCATGGAAACCCACCACCTTTTTACTTCCAAATCTGTATATGTAGTGTCACACCATTTAAGCTTGATGGCCAGTATTACAGTTACCATATTTCCGTTTCTGGTTCTTCTAACTCATTCCGACATCGAGAAAAACCACATGAAAAAATGAATGAAACATAAATTTCAGTCTGAGATAAGAATTCGTATAAAGCTACACCCAGTATTTAATTGTCCAGTTTGTTTTTGTAGACTAACCCTTGGAACAAACGTCGCACTACCGACGAATCTAATTCAATTAGAATTAGACTCGAGTTTAATTCATAATTCGTCTGTTGAAACAAACGTCGCATTTAATTCAAGACGAATCTAAATGATTTCTTAAAATGGCATAAAGCGTTCATAAGGGTTTTCGTCAAAACGGCTAAAATAGGAAGTTTTATATCAATTGAGGCCCCACCCCCTGGAATACGGAATACCACTTAACACAGAGGGTGGAATACGGAATACCAGTTAACAGCCAAATGGAATTTTCCGGATAAATTTTCTATTGCCGTACGAACGCCTGTCATCACGCAGTGTCCACGTCTAAAATGATATAAAATGACGATGATCGACGATCTGTATATCAAACTGTGAATTTATTGTGACAAAAATCGCATTTATATTATTATTATGATCATTTTTTGGAAGGTGTCGAAGGTCGGCCTACGAATACCGGTATTTTTGGAATACCGAATACCTCCTAACAGAGGGGCCGGAATACGGCGTACCTCATAACAGGGCATGGAATACGGCGTACGAAGGGGGGGGGGGGGTGTGGGGGCCTATCTAAAACGTAAAATGTGGCTTTTGACTTCCAAGCGACGAAATTAATGTTACTATTCTGAGGAGTGGAAATTATTGGTTTTATATCGCTATTTCGTAGGTATTTGATACATATTTTAGGTAGGACATGATTCTTTAGGTGGTATTTTGCTTTGAACTTGTCTGAAATAAATCAGGTCCAGTTTATTTTTATACGAAAACGTTGTACCGTTTTAACAATTTAATAGCAAGTTGAGGTCAACGCGCTATATCACTATTAGTCCATGAGCCAGGCTCCCCAAAAATGGAAAATGGTACCAATTCGGTGGGCAAATTCTATCAACATTTTTCTGAAAGCCTATAACCTGAAGTTTATATCAGTCCTGGGGCACACTTGGTCAGTGTAGCTTAGTGTGCACAATTTGTGTTTCCATGGCAACTGAGGGTGTTTTTGGCCAGTATAAAAATTATGCCAATAATGGTTTATGACTAGAAAGTTTAAGGCAGTACGTCTACCTATGCATCGATATGGGGTGCTACCATTGTTGGGCTTTCTTTTGGCACTGGCGATTTCCCCTCAAGAGTTCAAGGTCACATATAAAGGTCAAGGTCATTGACCAAATTAATAACATTTTTCATAACGGGTCATATATATTCTACCCACTGAGTTTATATATCAGTTCTGAATAAGTTACCTTTGCTCAGAAATAATATATAGCATATAGGCTATATTGACAACTGCGATGTTATGGAAACCGACAAGTCCCTCATGAGATATAGTCTTTAAACTTGGTGACCATTTTCCAAAATGGGTCAAAATCAGTTATTTCACAAGATATCGTACTTCTGTGTATAGTATCGATTAGATACTTATAGTGGGATCCCTTAAGGGTTGAATCGTGATTTTAGTGATTAAAGCATGAAACTTCAAATATATGTTGCTTAGGTATAAGGACATTTTTTTTGGAAGGGTGCTTTGGTTGGGCGGGGGTCATCTATTATGATAAAATCAGGTTTCAATGGCAACAGCATAAAATATTTAAAGAAATATTTTAAAAGCCACTTTTGAGATTCAACGAACATTGGGTTTAAACAAATTATGTTAACTCATAGCTCTCATTAATGGTCCACCAAGCGGACCTGGCCACCATGGCATATAGGGTCAAGGTCAATTACCAGGGTCAAGGTCATGGGAAAATGTATTATTTTGGTCTATTTGTTATTAATTGTCCAATATTTCGTTTAATGCAGTAAGTTTATCTTTGCAATGGTATGGGGTGTTAGCCATTTGTGTATATTTCACCTCCAGAGGTCAAGGTCATATACAAATGTCAAGGTCATTGTCCAAAATATTAGCTTTTTACATATCGGGTGATAGTTTCTACCCACTGAGTTTATATATCAGTTCTGAATACATTATCTTTGCTCAGAAATAATCTACAACATATATGCTACATGGAGAACTGCGTTATTATTGCAACAAACAAGTCGTGAGATACAGGTCTTTGAACTTTGTGGCCATTTTCAAAACTGGGTCAAAATAAGTTATTTATCAAGATATCGTGTTTTTGTGTATATTATAGTTAGATATTTATAGTAGGATACTTTAACTCATTCAGTGCCGGAGGCGGATATATATAATTTCAATATTGGTGCACATGTGCTAAATTGTGAGATACTTGTCTGTTTAATTATCAAACGATGTATCGGGAAGCTCCACACATTGAAGCGTCTAGGAGATACAGCCGTCTGAATATACGTAGTGAAAATTGATGTGCTTTGTGGGCGTGACTTGCAGACTTGCAGAGTTCAAACTCTCTGAGAGGTCAATGCTTATAGCATACATATATGTTAATTGGAAAACCGATTTTGATTGGGTAAAGGGCGATTACTATCAAGTCGGGGACATGGTGCTTCAAAGCAGTTAATGAGTATGGCCTATACTAGCAATACCAACGGTATTTTTTTATTCTATCCAATATTGAACATTCAAACTAAGTATCTAGTTACTGTAAATAATGGCGTTCCCCCAGGAAACCTGGAACAAAATATGGTTTTCCCCAGGAAACCTGGCACTGAATGTGTTAATGGTTGAATTGTGATTGACTACAGCATGAAACTTTAAATATATGTATAGTCAATTTTGGACAAATATTTCACTAACGGCTCTACTTGGGCTATCGCATTATCTAACACAACATTATCTGATTCAAATTAAGTTGCGGACTTCAAAATTAGCCAACATAAACATTATCTCAATCAAATTAATGGGGCCGACTTCTCTGGGGCCGTCTTCGCGTGGGGCCGTCTTCATATGGGACCGACTGCGCGCGGGGCCGACTTCTCCAGATACCGACATTTCTATACGCCGACAGATGTGTCGAAAACAACATTGATTGCTTGTAATTACGACAATCCGCATAAATTAGTTGGTGATTAAACTAGTTTTATGAAGAAACTATATTAAAAACAGCAAAATAGTAAAACTACCAAACTACTATGTCTGGACTTCATCTGGTGTTTTAGCGGAAATTGGGAAATTGGGTCGAGAATAAATTGGGCGACCGACCGGAAGTTCATAAAATACACATAATTCGATCTCGGGCTCCAACGATAAACTACACAAAAGCAAGACACCACACCCGTAAACTATTAAACTGTACTTGATTTTTTTAAATGCACTTATTTAAAATGATATTTGAACATCTATATATTGTCACCAATACACACAGTGCCAATAGAAATTCCGAAGCGGTGTTACCGAACTGCCCCACATAATTTGCGTACGTCTCAGATGACAAACTAGAATTGTAAAGAAAAGATATAATTGTCACATTTTATGCCCTCCCGATCACTGTCATGTCATATTAGTATATACTGGCACGAAGCTGGAAGTGTTATTGCTAATAGTGGTATAGTTATGTAACACATTCCTTTATACCCGACTAATTAAGTATCACATTTCAAGGATTCACTGATCAGTCTTATTCATTAATTTCATTTTTCGCGGTATGGTAATTATATAATTATGCATTGACGCATTTACGAAACCTGATAGAGATTGTCGCTAACAAGCGTATCTAAGGGCCTTGACCAATAAATTTCCACGCAGTTTTAATGAATCATAAAAATTCCAGGGGTCGTATTCACCAGCTGGGTTTATTTATAGTCCAGGTAGTTTATCCGAGGCGGTGCCTCTCGGTGAAGTTGACGGGAAGATATCGCTGCGCAGTATAGGATTATCCAATCAAGGTGATTGGGAGAAATCATAGATTGACTACCAGTTACGTACATAAAACATGCTGCGCATAGCAGACTAGCAGTACATTTGGTTCAGTTCAATCATGAGTAACCGATGGAAAGGAAGGGGTACACAACCGACGAACGCAACACTGTTTTGAGCATAGTGCATTCAAACATTAAAATTCTTGAAAATAAAGAGACCGGAACCATCCACCAGTGCCGGAATGCAATTTCTTCGGAAATGGTGGGGAATTTTCCGAATAGACCATGTGCAGTATTTGGATTGTGCTTAAATTCTTTAGCGTGCAACAAACCTCCACTCATTATATTCTTCTCAGGGATGTGGCAACAGGGGTTTTGTTTTGGGGGAGGGGTGTGTATCTCACACCCCCTCCAACTTTTGTCCAATGTTCAACAGTTGGCAATTTCATAACCTGACACAACATTAGGAAATTTCACACCAACAATATGTTGAAATTGTTCTTGTAGTTTGATTTTCCAACAATTTATTACTAGGAAATTTGTTGTTTTTAGACCAGCATGTGCATATATTCTCCTACTTTTGGTAAAAATGATTGACTGAGAAGGCCACCAGTTGGATATTTACCGACCTTATTTGGGTGTCAGGTTGGTAATTTCCAATCACATCACCGACAGCGTGTGTCGTTAGACATCGTGTGCGAAGATACATTGTGCGTTCAGCCGCTACCAAATCTAAACTACCTGGTTTATAAAATAAATTCAGTTGTTGAATACTGCCCCAATTGTCCGAAACCTCAATAATTGGCATTTCATGTTTAAGTCGTTGCCATAACAACCGAGCAACCTTCTGTTATGTCTACCCAAATTTTTTTTGAAAGCGTATAACTTACTTATCGAAGTCCACATATAGTCAGTTCTCCACATGATAATCCTACGGGGTCTATGGTGGGGCCAGTACTATTACAATCAAGATCAAAACAACTACAATTTTGTGACTTTAGTAACTAAAGCATGAAACTTCACATACGTGTTGCGTAGTAATAATGGGAAACTTTTTGGAGGGTTACCCAGGTGAGATGTCATGTGTGAGTATAAATCTGGTTTTCATGGCATGGCGTCAACTAATGAATTCTTATGACAAACGACGCATACAACATATTGAAGTAATTTCATTCATTTGTTGGCAGACTTACGATTAAACATACATAATATGACGAGACGCGATGCCTGATTTCTGCCTGTGCTATCGGAATTATGAGACTTTAATGGAAGTAAGATGTTACCACTGACGATAACTCGAGACTCATAAAACCGGCAGCACACGGCAGAATTTTTGCCCAATTCAGAAACCCGAACAAACCAAACCATGTGCAGGTGGGATCTGCCACTAAAATAGATAGTAGGATGTGGCAAATCTGCTCTGATATCAGGAAGTACGCAATATGGTCTGATGATCTCTGTAGGGCAATGTATCGTGACTTATGTATTGCCACAGATACTATAAAAAGTAATACTTAAAACTGTGATTATATATGAACTAAATGTTGTGACATATTGACATTGATCGTCTTATATCAAGTGTGTCATATATCAAATTCAACGTGGTGATATTGTGATGGGGATTGCTGTTATGACTAATGCACTAGGGGTAGCGAATTGTGAGACAATTAGTAATAAATAGACCAAAATAATAAAATTTCCCCAATGACCTTGGTAATTGACCTTGAACCTATATGCCCTGGTGGCCCAGTCCGCTTGGTGGACCATCAATGAGTCAGATATGATACATAATTTCTTTAACCACATGTTCGTTGAATCTTAAATGGGGCTTTTAACATATTTCTTCATATATTTTATGTCGTTGCCATGGAAACCTGATTTTATCATGACACATGACCCCCAACCCAAGCACCCTTCCAAAATAAGTTTTCCTTATAACTAAGCAACATATATTTGAAGTCTCATGCTTTGGTCACTAAAATCACGATTCAGCCCTTTAGGGATCCCACTATAAGTATCTAATCTATACTATACACAGAAGTACGATAGCTTGTGAAATAACTGATTTTGACCCATTTTGGAAAATGGTCACCAAGTTTAAAGGACTATATCTCGTGACAGTCTTCTCGGTTTCAATAACAACGCAGTTCTCCATGTAGCATATATGCTATATATTATTTCTGAGCAAAGATAACGTATTCAGAACTGATATATAAACTCAGTGGGTAGAAAACGTATGACCCGTTATGAAAAATGCTATTATTTTGGTCAATGACCTTGACCTTTATATATGACCTTGACCTCTTGACGTGAAATATCCTGTGACAAAAGAAAGCCCACCATGGGTAGCACCTCGTATCGATGCAAAGATAGACGTCATGCTTTAAACTTTCTAGTTATAAACCATTATAGGCATATTTTGTATGTATACCGGCCAAAAACACCCTCCGTTGCCATGGAAACATTAATTTTGACACTAAGCTACACTGCCCGAGTGCGCCCCAGCACTGAGATAAACTTCAGATTATAAGATTTCAGAAAATTGTTGATAGAATTTGCCCACCAAATTGGTACCATTTTCGTTCCTGGCTCATGGACTGTATATATTGCGTCAGTATGCCTATCTAAAACCACGTGGTAAAATAACCATGGCGGGCAGGGGCGTACGGCTATAGGGTCTCGGTTGGGGGGGGGGGCCTAATAAATTTGCGTAATTCAATTTGAACCCCCTTGGCTGTTCCTTCACATGCCTGGATAATAGACTATTCTGACTGGATCAGTATCATGCACTGGGGGACCATGGTTCTCCGATCATAGTTTGGCACAGCGGGAGAAAACTTTGAACATGAAAACCGCAAAAACCTATATAGCATTAGACTGGCCTCAAGCTTTCCAAGTGCTGACAATTTCCAACCTGACACCCCACGAAGGTTGAAAAATTTCCAACTGATGAACATTTAAGTTCATAATTTTGAACAGAAGCATAGGAAAATAATTAGCAGTTTTTCTGGCTGGCCACGGGGGTCACGAGGGACCAGGACACAGGCCATTTCAGTCAAAATGTTGGATCAAAAGTCGGAAAATATGCAAATGTTGGTCTAAAAACAACAAATTCCCCAATAATTCATTGCTGGAAAATCAAATTACAAGAACAATTTCAACCCATCGTTGATGTTAAATGTGCACACGTCCATGCACATGCAGTATAGCGTGTATATCCAAACGGAATAAATATTTATTTAGTGCGTCTACTCGCATTTAATTTGAAACAAACGTCGCACTTTCGTCGACTCGAATTCAAATACCACCAAATTACGTCATGCTCGTTGGTGTTTTCCAGTTTCAATTGGAATTCCCTCATTAGCATATCATTATGCAGCTCGTTTGCATGTCTCTGAATTAAATTCGAGTCGACGGTGATGCGACGTTTGTTTCAAACACGGATCTCA